>PVIR01001540.1:0-121263 GCA_004026965.1 Petromus typicus | reverse complement strand
TCATGACTGTTCAAAGAAATAAATGCTCAGTGATTGGGATGAAATCTCATTCATGCCATATACTTCCTGAATTCTGCTGTGCACAACTGGTGGGGGATAGCTGTGGGGACTCAGTGATGTATGAGACATAGCCCTGCCTTCACACAGCACAAAGGGGTACAAATGGACACAAGAAGGAACAAAATTAAAATCTCCTCCCTGTGAGATTTGCTTTCAAAGGAAAGAGTAACTAGTACCATCAGCCAATCATCCGAACATTACCAGAGAATTTGGGCCAGGGGGAGACAAGGAAGGATGCAGGGGAGGGAGGGGAGTGAAAGAAGAGAGTCACCCCCCAGCTGGCCCAGGAGGCTGCTTGACATCCCCACACAGCTCTGTGCAGGCCAGTGGAGGGGCTGCATCTCAGAAGCTTTCCTCCAAGAGTGAAGATGGGGGACTTCATATCTGGCTGATGTAAGTCACTGGCCAACATCCATCCTGGAGGGTGAGACTGTTACTTCCTGCTCTCCGGCTCTAGGCGGTTGGCAAGTACAGGCACCAAGTGGGTCTACAGTGTCCACACCCTTGTGGCCACAAGGCAGGAGGATGCCACACAGGCTCCAGGCCAAGTAAGGTGCTATGATAAGGTACCTATCAGCAACTGAGATTTGTAGCAATCAAGGAACCAGCAAGATCTGGCTTTAAAGACTGAGACAACAGTACAGGACATTGCTAAGACTGCCCCAGCCGAAAAGCAAGGCCAGCACCGAGACTTGGAAAGGTGCCTAAACTGGACCTGGTGCAATGCCTTCTGAGGAATTTAACACAGAGCGCAGAGTCAAATTAAGCACCTTCAGATGACCACTCCTGCTACAGAGTAAATAATGAGTTTAGAGCTTCACTAAGAGCGATACTGTACCAGGGGAAGACCAAAAGTCTACAATGCTTTAACTTCTTTTCCTTCCTTCTTTCTACCTTTTTTTGTCTTCTCTTCTTTCCAATCCTTCTCTTCATGCAGTTGGAAGCCTAGTGTTTTTTAAGACTTTTTCTTAGTATATGTTTGAAATACATAATAAATACATTTACTATGGGGAATTATTACCTAAGTATAGCACATCTTGATCATTTTCACTTCTCCTCCCCTCCCTTTCACATGAGAGAGATGCTTTCATTTCTCAGTTTAATTTCTAATACCTTAATGACAGGAAGGTAAAGAATTCACATGAGATCAGAGCCATGACTTCAGCCCTTCATTGCGCATCCAGCCAGGAGCTCCCCAGCCCGACGTGCTTCCGTGTGGCCACCTTCCAATGAGGAAGCAAACACTGCATGGACCCGCACGGCCAACTGTGGAGACAGCCTGGACCCAGGAAGGACTGACACAGAGGTGCCCAAGTGGCAGTGGGCAGACGAGAGGTGCTTGTGGGAAACACCCTGGGCTGCTTGGCCCGAAGCTGATGAGTCAGCACCCTGGCTGCTGCCAGTTACCCACTACAAAATTGCACGTGTTTGGAAATTTGGTAACATCTGGAGTTTCGGTTTTAATCAGGCTGGTTTTGCTTTTCCTTTCCTGGCATGGAGTTATTTATGGATATTTTTCAAAACTGTCCACAGAGAATGCCAGAGAAAAGCCCCCAAACTGGGTTCTACTAAAGCTAAGGCCTGCAAGTCTCGAATGAGCACATTAGTCTCATGGTTTGATGAGCATCTGCATCAAGAAAGACATAAAATACACCAATAAAATCAACTTAAAAGTAAAAGGAAGACTGGACTGGAGGCCACAAGACGTGGGGGTCGATGCACCGATCAGAAAAGTTCCCTTACCTCTTGCCTTTGGGCTCCTCTGCCAAGCACTCCTCTGAGACTCCCTTACTGCATCCATAACAACAGGGTGGCAGGGTCAGTAATTATCTAACAACTGCCCAATGCACTGCCCTCGGGATCATTATTCTGAGACACGCCATGCTTTGCCTTTCATCACCAGTACTTTCCACTATCCCATCTCACTACTCACTGTGAATAAATCTTGGGCCAGAAACATCCAGACATATGAGATATTCTCCCTTGAGATCAAAGGTGTGGTCCCCATCCACTGCTATCTAGCCAGTCTACAGCTGTGGCACCAACAAGAGCAACCCCAGAAGGGGTACGATCTACCCATTCTCTTCTCTCTAGAGGCCTGCAGTGTGCAGCAGCAGTTCGCAAGTGTGGTCCAGGTATCCTTCTACTTCCTAAAACCTTCCCGGGGGACCTAGGAAATCAAGCTATCCTCATACTAATAATGCTAAGGTACTATTTGATTTTTCACTTTCATCTCCTCGGGAGAATCTGGTAGAACATTCAGGAACTACATGATGTAAGATACCACAAAAGCATGAATGTAGAAGCAGATATAAAATCTATTAAACCAAATATTAAAGTAATTTCAAAAAATACAGAAATGTCACTCTTATTATTATTTTTAAATCTTGGAAATATATTATTTCCACAAAAAATTGTTATTCATGTTACAATATAATGGATTTATTATTGTAGCATTTAAATGAATTTAGAACTTTTTAAAGTTTTTAATTTAATTTAATTTTAATATGTTAAATATCCATAGATTTAACATATTGTATCCAAAAGCTGTTTGGGGTCTTTAGTCATTTTTACATACTTAATCATGTAATTATAAACTACAAAGACTCCAGAAAAGAACAAAAATTAAGTGAAATCTTACTACCTGGAGACATCTAGTATTCCAGTATTTCAGATTGTCACACACAAAAACACACATAATTATTTTTTCAAATCAAGATCTGAAGTAGTCTACACATGGCAACTGGTAACTCTGTCACGTAGGTTCCTCATCCCACTGATATCTATCTTTGTAGTTCATTTGGTAAAGGAACCAAATGCTGAAGTACTTTGCTTCATGATTTTTCAAATTCTAGGTTTGATGGATTGCATCAATGGAGCTTCGTTAGAACAGTTCTGTGTCTCTGTTTCCTGAACACTGAACATTCAACTCAGAGGCACAATCACATCCAGGTTGGATAATATTTGCAAGGATAATTTCTAGGTGTTGGGCCCTCCTATTAGGAGGCATGAGCCACCTTGTCGTCCTTCTTTTGTGAAGCTAAACATAGTAACTACAAAACAAGCATATCCTTGGAACCCAAACCAGGGCCAAAGTGTGGTTTTGCCTTTTCTGGCTGTGTGACCACTTAAGACCAAGAGCCAGGTTCCTTGGGGACACTGATCCATGGCTCTTGAGTTCTTTGTGAAGATTTGTGGCATAAGCACAGATGAGAGTGACCAAAACTCTGACGTGTGATGGACAGCTAACACTGACAGTGGTGTTTTGCCTAATGTTAGCAGCAACTGTATGGTGGTGGTGGTGTGGATTTTATGGAGGATTTGGAAAAACTTAACCTTTCCTAGTTCAACAGAAACATGAATGGGGACCAAGGGGTCTCAGGATGGATCAATCCACATTGGGCTCTTCACTCAGTATAACTACAGTACATGCTGGAACCTCCTGCCTACTTGTATCCCCAAGAGTGACTCTCCTCCTCTTGTCCTCCTTCGGTTCTCTTCCCTCTTCTTCCTCCTCCTCCTCCTGCTCTTCTTGTCCCTCCTCTTCCATTATCCCTCCTCCTCTTTCCCCTATGCTTGCTCCCCCTGTTCCCCTCATTCATGTACAGCAGCCAAAACGCTGCAGATCTCTCCACCAAGGAAGATGCCCTCCACCCAGGAGCATGACGTTTCTTTTGTCTACAGACCCAGCCATCCTGGCCCAGAGCGTACTGGGCCCTGAAGCTCAGGACAGCACTCTGCTCTCCCAGAAGAAACCTGGACAACAGATAGGGCAAAGTGAGCGGTGTCTCCCCAGCACCTCTAAGCACTCCTGTATTAAAGCTCTCACCTGTGGCCCCCAATGGGAACCAACCGTGGATGTGCTTGGGTCCTCTGTGCCACTGACCCAATGGCCTGCCTCCTGGATCCTGTCTCCTGTGATCTCAAACTGGAGATCAAGTAAAATGTCCAGAGCTCCCGTCCCATGCACTGAACCTGTGACAAAATGATAACACTCGAGCGGGTAAAGTTCACAACGGATTTGGAGGCCTTGTACTATGATTGCAAATTTTTGTGAAGCTGATATTTCAGAATGAAAAATTTTAAGCCAACAAACATCTCACTCCTTAAACTAACAAGAAAAATGCCACACTTAGACAAAGAATGTGAAGCCAAGAGGAGCTGTGTCATCATAACATAGCACATATGTGATGGCAGAATTTGAACTCAGATCTAAAGTCACACTCTTCTTGGTACACCAAGAAGGGCTGTCGCGATGGGCACTTGAGTGGAGAAACTACCCTCTTGCCCAAGGACTGTTGATAAGACAAGGAAGGATGCAAAACAATGGGAGGAGAAAGGGGAGTGAAAGCTCCACAGTCCAACCAGAAATGCGGCCAAGGGTGGATACCATCTTAAAGGCACAACCACAACATTCTAAAAAAACCACAAAAAATCCTCAACCACAGACCTGTTCCCCCAGGAATTGGCCCACAGCACCTGAATTCTCTCCTCTTTGTCAATAACTGCTCGTTACACCCCAGTGGCTAGGAGAGCGGCTCATGTGTCCTTTGCAAGTGAGAATGTAAACAAGTGGGCTGCACAGGTGGCACTCTGGGACACTGTGCGCGCTGAGAAGATAGAACCTGCCAGGTCCCCTGTCACCTCCAGACGGTACACTTGCCATCTGTCCCTGGAGCGTGCAGGACTCCGTGTCCCCCAGCAGCAGCACAATGGCAGGACCAGCCTTCCCATGCTCGCCCAGCGGGTGTGTCCCTGGTGCAGGAAGGTGCATTCGTGTTTCTCTGCACACGGGCTGAACCGAAGACTCCAGCCATCCTACGGCCACAGGTCATTTCCCAGGCTTTTAATCCAGGAGGTTATCAAGTTGCACCTTACAAGGCACCATCTGGCTGAGGGCTTTCCCAAGTGGGTGGGGCCCCTGACACTTGAGTTACATCAGCTTGTATGTCAGTCCCCAGTGACTCTGGGGCTCTGGGACTCTGTCAGAGCCTGTCTGCCTCCCAGCTTGCTCCATACCCTCTTCCCACACACTTCAGCTAGCTTCCATTGCTTTAAGAAAAAGAAGACAGTGGATGTCACTAAATATGGCTTAGGGACCGCCTGCTGTAAGCCAGGCCCTCTTCGGGGGTTAGGTTGTTTGTATTATACAGATTAGAAGGTTAAGACGATATCTCTCATCAAAATCAAATTAGAGATTTTGTTATTCTTTTATCTTTTGAGACAAACTCTGGCTATGTTTCCTTGGTTGATTTCAAATTTACAATCCTGCTGCCTCAGCCTCCCTAGTAGCTGAGATTATAGGTTTGCCATTGTACCTAAATATCTAAAATGCCAGACTGTCCTTCTCTAAGCTAAAGTCTTTTCAGTAAAACTAGGGACCTCATCTTCCTGGTATGGTCTTCTGAGCCATGTGTCCCAGCACTACCCCTACCTTGTGCAGACTGGCAGCTCTGTGGGAGGATGCATCACTGATTCATGCACTCACTGGCACTTCCTGCCCACCTGGGACCCAGAAGCCACCTCCCAGTCCTTGAGCAAGAGGGTAGTTTCTCCACTCAAGTGCCCAGGACTCCTCCCACGGTCCAGCCTGCAGTTCCCCGTGGAGACCTATTCTGCCACCAGCCCCGGGTTCTGAGTCTTGCCTGGCTGCTGATACTGGATACTCCCTGCCCTGCTCAGGAACACTCCTGGGCCATCCCTGCTCCAAAGCCATACCTTGGTGCCTCTAGGAAGGAGTCTGGATGACAAGCAGGCTTCTCTGAAACCTCAGGATCTGAGCTGGTGACAGTGCTCCATGGAATCCCTGGGGGAAAGGGGGAAAGGGGTGTGTGTGTGTGTGTGTGTGTGTGTGTGTGTGTGTGTGTGTGAAGTCCCTGACTTATGAATGAGTTCCATTCCAGAGAATATTCATATGTTGGATTCATTTGTAAGTCTACAAGGTGAGTTTCATAAACATTTGACACAAATATACAATGTAAAGCATAAAAAACCTAAGTGGAGTCTGTTCATATCTATGGATCACAACTTGTAAGTCAGAGAGACTTACTGTACTTTTAAATCTAATATACAATAACCTCAACTAGACATAGAAAGCTCACTTAATCACTACTGATCATGTTCCAAAACTGTTGCAAACATATCATATATAAAACTTCATGTATGTTTGGATTGAACTTCATCTCAACACATCTTCCATACATTTTTATAAGCCTCATATATACAATCTCCAAGATACATACACACATGCAAATCACATTACATCATTCCATAGTGTAGTGATGATGAATGTTTTAGGGCTTTCAGTGATAACACAACCTACTGTGGCACGTGTGCCACAGATTCACCACCACTGCCACAGTGTCTGTGCCAATAATTGCTATAAAATGACAATAATAACATATATGAATTTATGTAAATCATGCATATAAAATGCTAAATATATATACCTATGTATGATAGTGACTAGATGTTAGCAACTGTACTACATACAACATGTACTCACATATACAACTCATACTGAATTTTATTAAGTCACTGAAAATGACTCTATGCCAGCAGTTTCCTGTAATATATATATATATATATATATATATATATATATATATATAAAACCTAATTTTACATATCAATGTTATATATTTAAGTAAGTGTCATATTTTTAAAGTCTCACTTATACACATCCACATGGACATCAGTGTGTGTGAATCTGCTTTAATCCCTCAAAGCAACATAGAGGCAGCTTGGCTGTCATCCTCAGGGCTGAGCGAGGACACACACCTGGTTTCCATGTACCTTCTCCCAGCTGGGCTCCTGACGGCCCCCAGACCTACTGTACCCGCAGGTCTCAGAGCTGTCTCTGCCTTGGGGGGGTTCCAGCTTCCAACGGCTCAGGCCACACCTCAGGCTCACCCCAGGTGTCTCCTTCCTTCTCCCCAACCCCTACCCAGCCCATCTGCATCCCCATGAACTCAGGATTTCTCTCCTCAACACCTCAGCTGCCTGACCCCCCACTGCAGCCTTCACCCAGGTGCAGGCAGACAATCCCATGCTCCCTGTTGGTGTCTCTGCTTCTGTCCGCCTTGGCCTGGTCTACTGCTGTGGAATGAACCTGTGAAAGCACAAGCTAGCCCAGGCTGGCCCTCCCTGCAGCCTCCTCAGGCTCCTGACTCACTTGGAGTGAAAGTCCAAGTCCTCAGTACACCCCCAAAGCCCCTGGGCATGGCTCCTGCGGGAGATGCACCCTCCCACACACTGCACTCACCCCTCAGGGCCCTGCCCGGTTGGTTTCCAGGTGCAATCCATGTGCACTCAGCATTTAATGAGGGCGGGTGACAAAACTGCTTTGCAGAGAACTCTGCTACCCACCACGACACATGCACACAGAAACCAAGGAAGAATCTTCCTTACATCTCAAGTTAAGAGAGTGTGGGGCATTGTATGTACCTCCTAAAATGTGAGGGGGCCCAGAGACCTCAAATGGGAAAGGCAGTAGTGGACCACCAGCCTCTCGGGGACTGACAGGAGTTAAGTGGCCTGTCACTATACAGAATTCATCTGGCCATCACAGGCATTGTCCACAGTCAACAGAGCTGCCATGAAATCCAAAAAATTCCCTGTGAGAGAGGTAGGAACAGTGATGAGACCCAGACAATAACAGTCCCACCTGACAACAGTCACAGGAGATCTTCCTGCTCTTTCATCCAACCAAAAGAGCAACAGAAGTTGAGCAAGAATAAGAGAAGAAAGACAGTATTGAATGGAATTGGGAATGATGCTTATTAACTATAGTCTGGCAATGGCCAGCAATGGATAAGAGCTATGTACTGCCTGAAAGTGACCGAAAAGGTCCTGATCCACCAGGGCCTCATCTGGGATTAGGAAGGATTGAGCTACGCATAAAACAGACCGAAAAGGACCCTGAGCACAAAGTGCATTCCATTACTCCACTACACACCAGAATATACTCTGTTACTGTTTATCACATACACTGGTTTTCATTCTATTGTTGACATTTCTGACCAGCAGGGAGTATCAGTTGCATCCCTATTTTCTGCTTGGTGTCTTCCAGCCTAGTGTCGCATCAAAGCAGGGGCAGTCTAAACAGCCAAGTTATGTCTTAGAGCTGCTACACTTTGAGTGCGCACACTGGTTCAGTTTGCAGGAAGGACCTTAGGAAGCTGCAGGCCAAGAACTGTCCAGGCTGACTGGCATCACCCACCTACGATGGAGTCATGACCTTGAAGCAGACAAATGGGAACTTCAATGATGACGACAGCAATGGTGGCAATGGCAACAATGACACCAAGGACAGGAAGCAAAAAGAAGAGGAAGGTGAGCAAGGGAAAAGCCTGGTCTCCCTCCCAGTCTGGCCCACACAGACCGAAGGAGACTGGCTAGAACATGGATGACAAATATTTTACCATCTTCTTGGCTCCAAGGGTGCTTGTGTAGTGTGAGAGCATCCTCTGGAGCCCTCTGTTGTAGACTCACCTTTCTCTCTATTCCTTTCGGCAGAGACCATCTGAGTAACCCAGATTCCAAAGTCCTTTAGGTGGGGACTGAGTAATCTCTGCATCCCGGCACCCATGAAGCCCCAAGACGAAGCAAGAGTTTCACCATGATGGTAAGACAGAAAGAAGATGAGATGGATGGTCAGAAGGAAGGATGGAATAGGAGAATATACGGATGCATTAGTAGATGGATGGGTGGGTGGGTAGGAGGACGGAGAGAGGGACAGATGGATGCACAGATGGGTGTATGGATAGATGGGCACACAGACAGACAGACAGGTGGATGGACAGGTGATAAAATTCTGCTACTACAAAACTCTGAGAGACTTCCTTTCTCCTTCCTTCAGCAACCACAATCGTGTGAGTCTGGTAGCCAGGCATTCTCATCAGTGCCCCTCTGAGAGATATGCTGTGATGAGCAAATGAGACCACACGTCAGAGGCTTGGTCCATAATGACAAGTATTTTAGCTGTGCATTGCAGTAGATGCTGCACAAAAATGAAGTCCTGTGGTGGTTCCTTCCTCGTGAAAAGGGCGCCTCTGGTATAAGATACACGCAGTCAAGGGAGGTTCAATGCTGGCTCAGCACTGAAAATCACGCTGCACACTTCAGTGTTAGGTCCTACAGTACCAGCACCCCTCCCCTTGCCCTGCCACTGGAGCCTCAGGCCAGCCCTTGTGGAAAGCCAGGTACCTGGACTTCCAGGAAACCAGAGACAAGTCAGAAATGTCAGCTCTCAGCCCCCACAAGGTCTTGAAATGTCTCTATTCAGAAATCACAGAACATGTTTGTGAATTTTATGTCCAGGTTGAAAATGGGGGAACACAAGTAAATGGGAGACGAAGTTTCAACCTTTTTATTCAAAGCAGCTTCTCACAATGTATAAATACTGCATATTAGCACACATGAAAAATACAACTTCTAAGGCACCCAGAAATGTGTTCATACACGTTACAGGACCATTCACAAAGAGAGTGTACAATTTTCTCTAGACAGTCAGCATTTGATAAATCAGAAGATTATTATCCCTCAAGACTGCACCTAGTTTCAGGAAATATTTACAACATGGTTAAAGGATGGGTCCACTGTACCTGCTTTGTATCTCTATGAAGTACTCATACTTACAAATGTTCAGAACTAGTTAAAGACTCTCCCATGATAATCTGGCAAAATAAAATGAGTAGCCTAATTTTCAAAGATCTCCATGGATTTGGTGTGTATGCTACACCCATGACCCAATCCGAACACTCCTAGGGTGGGCTGGGTAAGTTTTTGGTAGCCTGCTTTGTTATAAGAAGTTTGGTAATAAGCCTTACCAATAGAATAGCACTTTTTCAACATCTGTCATTTCTCAATTGGTTAATGGATCAATGATTTCATCACAAATGAGAATGGTGCATCACCTGGTCTGAGAATTGAGGAAATTCTCCCCTGCTCCCTGCCAAAACTGGAATTGGAATGGGTTGATGTAGAACTAAAGAGGTGGAAATCTGACAGTCAGAGGGTCCCACTACTCAGCCTGGACACATTTGCAAAACTCACATCCAAGACTGACATGCAAATGGAGGCATCTACACTGGTCAGATAAATCCACAGAAATGCCAGATTTCCATGTTTCATGATATGAATAAAAAGCTTAGGACTACACAGCAGAAACACCACCTGAGATAGTAAGTTTCAACCTTAAAAACTCCTCTGTCAGAGCCTTCTCAATGTGACAAGTCCCTTTGTCTGGCCAGCTGGGGGGAGCATGAGGCTGGGGGAAACTGAGTGGCTTCTCTGTGCCATCAGGCTCACATTTATCCATCTGGACACGCCTAGAATCTATGAAACTCGTGCTCTGTTGGAATAATGGAATTCTTTGGTCCTTGGTTTTGAAAGGCAATATTTTCACAATCCTGCCAACCTAGACATTGGCAAATGATCTCAAGCTGAGACTAATGGCACAGGGACAGATTAAATACTAAATAGAAAACTCTCCACCTTCTGAACTTCCCAGAGTCAATTTCACCAGTTCTAGAATGAGGCCAGATGTTAGGCCAGTGAAGTGAGGTCAACTTATAGAGCCATCAGGACTGAAGCCTAACACCAGACACTGGCTTTTCTGACTTGCCACACATTGCAAAACTGGGAGTCAGATCCACAAATTTCCATCCTAGTGGTTGATAAGATGATCCTATTGACATCTATTCATGATGGACTAAATGACTTCAGCCAAATCGTAACCAGGGACTCAAGATCTTAGATAAAAGGTGTTGGCAAGGGACATCAGTAGTGACTACTAAATTGTGGCCAACCAAATGGAGTTGTAATTTTTTAAAAACTTAAGGCCAAATTCTAGCTGGTTTTATCAGATCGCAGACACAATGGCCTTGCTGTTGATCTTCTCTAGAATTGCCTTTTTTTCTATCAAGATGCCCTGGATAGACAGACTCAGCTGATGAGCAGGTTTGGCATCCCAACTGCTCTCGTCCTGTTAAGCTCCAAGTACGACTTGACACACAGAGTTCACTGGGGGGACACTGAGGGCACAAAGGAATGCTGATCGTATAAAACCAATTTCAGATTGTCTACACAGCAAGACTCATGCACACACTTTGTTAATACCTCCCAAGAAGCACCGACCTCAGGCGGACTGGACTTCTCAGGTCATCCACAAGGAGCCCGGGGTCCACTCTTAGGATCAGGAGCAGGAAGTGTCATTTGTTCAGAACAAACAATGAACCAGCCACCCTCCCCATGACCATGTCTAAACCAAATAAGTAGTAAGAAAGTGGCTCCAGAAAAATCTGTCCTTGGGCCAACCTTATGGCCAAAGACAATCATCAAAGTACCTATCTGCTCCCTGCCGCCATCAATCAACCAAACTCTTCAGATTTAGCCATTACTGACAGACTACACTAAGCCTGTCAACGTGGCTTACATGGAGGAAACAACCCGTATTACCCTTTTATTATTTTTGCAGCAATCTTAAGGCTCTGTTCACAAACTCCATTAATTGCCACATTGTGAGAATTTATGGGGAGATCTTAAACTACATACGTAGTTGCAAAGGTTGGAAAGTTTATGATCCTAATGGTAAGGCTTATTCACAAATTCAATACACTTTCAAATGATACTTCAAACTCAGTTACTTCTAGAAAAAAGAAAATGAACCCTGCTCTTTTAACAATACAAGAGCTGTAGATTTTAAAAACGTAATGAACAAAATAAAAACATTGGCACCAAACCTGTATGCTAGTTTTTTTAAAGAACAAGTAATATTAATGGAAAAGATTGCCTAAAACGCATATCCTAACTTACTACAGAAAATATAAAAGTTTATATTTTGAAAATATATACTGTATTAAAGTCTATAAGCATTTCAACCAAAATGTGCAGAAAGAACTGAGCAACACTTATCTACAACAAAAATATACATGCAAGACAACCCTTGAAGATGTATCTACAAAGGCAAAGTGTAGGTTTTTTAAGATTTTACAAAACCATTTACAGAAAATAAAATAAAATACTTAAGAAATCTCATTTAGAGTCTTAAATACTGTGTATATTAGTGAATGTCTAGACTAATATATACAACAAATCTAAGTATCTGAATACAGAAACACGGAAGAGGAGCAATTCTGCATTTTAAATATCCATTTAGGAAGATTGCAGATGTTTCTATTTGTTTCTCTTTGTTAAAAAATTTCCACAGAAACTAGATTGGAAAAATCTCATGAATGTGACTAAATTCAAAATTAAAAAAAGTTTACAAACTTTTTAAAAGGTTTTTTTAAAGGTTTTGAAACTAACCATTCATAATGGGAAATGCAATTCAGCATTTAGTCAAGGCTATTTTTAAATGTGGCTATTCAGAGATAGAGCTGCATTGTTCAAAGAATATTGTGATTATTATTTTTCCATCCTCATACTAAACTTCATATGGGGAAAATATATTTTCATGCTTCCGAGAGACCACTTTCTAGTTTAATCTACACCAAACAAGAGAAATATTTCAAATCAATACTCTACTTCCATCTCATAGTTATCCAATGTCATACCTGTAGACCTTACTTCTGAGTGAGAAGAGACACGGGTATAACATCTGCATTATGCTGTCACTTCCAGACTCTGAGGAGGTACGAGCATCTTAACAAAAGTTCTGTAGAAAGTGCCCTGGGAGCAGGGCTGTTCTCCCCAATGGCTCCGCTGAAGGACCCGGATGTCAGGCGTAATCAGAGGGGGAGCAGAAGGGATGGGAGTCTGGAGAAGGAGAGGAGCGGTCTTCCAGGAGACTCCTTGGCTAAGAAGAAGTACCCCCAGCTTCCCACTCACATCTGTTCTTCCAATCCCAAAGGGCTTCTGGCATGGAGCTGCCAAGCCCAGTGACAATTCCTCAAAGACTGCACAGGCTCAAAGGAGGGACAAATATGGGCAAGGATTTGAGGTGGTGAAAGAAAAGTAAGCAGGTGGAGAGAGGACTCTGGGGTACGAGATTTTCAAAATGAGCACCACCTGGAGAAGCTATTAAAGTAAACCTTGGTATAACCACAGGTCTGGTGTTTATCATCCCAGATAGATTTGCTATGAGTTATGTGGATTTCACTTATATATTGTCAAAACAACTGTCCAGAATGTGAAAACTCCAATGGTTTAGTCTGTGTCTATACTGTAGCAAAGAGACTCCACTAACTCCTGCCTAGCTGTGGAACTCCTTTATTCAACTGACTTGATGCAAACAGCCAAAATGCAGACTCTTTGGAAACACCCCATTACACTCAGAACCTACAAATTAACAGGAAGAACTCCACCTTAGAGACGGTTTCACCTGTCTACCTTAGTCATTACAGACCCACAAACTATTCAGGGCACTGAAACTGATGACACCCCCAAAGCTAAGACATTTCAGCGAGAAACAAAGGTGGGTGTTGATCACAATGAATTTCTAAACATCCCCTTGCACGTCTGATGAGAATCTGGGGACACTGTCAGTAGATACTGAACATCACTGCACCAGACTAGAACCTGAACAGAAAACAGCAGACCATTTCTAACGAGGGGTCATTTGAGCCTCAGAAGCAGAAGACTCTGGTAGTACAGACAGCTTCACAGACAAGAATTCTTCCCACTTTCCCGGGAGGCTAAAACCAGCAATTAACACGCACGTGGAAGAAATGGTCTCTGAAATCCAAGTTCAGTCTTTTGCACAAAGAAAAGTCTCACGGTGAGCCTCACACTACCAGGTAGGGCCCATTCCCACCTGCTCCTGATGCCCTAAGAGTAGGAACTAGGTCTGTTTTGGGACCATTTAAGCTGAGAGCCCTTTATCTCTTTAAAGACAGACAGTGAAGAAAAAATCTCGCCAGGATTTCTCCTAAGGACAAGACTAGAGAACTGGTATTATGTTACTATAGCTACACAAAGAGGGACTGAGGCAGAGCTATTCCACAGAAATCCTTCTGTTCTCATCTCTCTGAGTTTTATTTCTACATGCTTCATTGCTAGAATGCACCAAATAGCATGAACCTTGAACGGTGTTTGGTCCAGGGCAGTATGAAAATAAGATCTGTGTGAATAACAGACATCATAATATATAAACAAAAATAAATAAATAAAATAAATCTGATTAAAGAAAAGAAAACAATTTCCTAGTAGTTCATGGTTTTTCTTTTTTGCAAAACTAGCTTTACATATAATATACATAAATTATCAGAATTTCCACTTAGTTTTAAAAATATATATTTAACAAAACATTTCTAAATGTACAATATCTGGGTTTGTAAATCACTCAGTTGGGTTTTAAGACCAAGCCCTAACAGTTACACAGCCAGCGTCGGAGAGGAGACGGAAGCTCGCGCACGGGTCTGTGAATTCGCCAGGATGGATCAGGACACTCAACCAGGGCGAACCGTGCTGGCCTCGTCTCCACGTCAGAGGCACTGTGTAGACACAGCCTGAGTCGGAAGGATGGGAGGTGGTCTCCCCTTCCTGGACCATGATGGTGCATTTCAGCAAGTGGAGAAAGACAACGGGACCTGGCAGAGCCCTGGGAAGGCAGAGCACTCGAGAGCTCTGCGGGGTGGGATGTGGGGAGGCCACGTGTGCTGCGTTTCCCACCATCACACAAAATCAAACCAATGAGGAACAACCAAAGGACACGAGGAGATGGACACAACCTAGGTGCACAAAGACACCAGGAAGAGCTCCTTGGCCGGGCAGACACTGGGCTCCGGCGGCCAGATGCGGCCGAGGTGCAGTCAGGCGCCCTTGGTGGGCTTCAGACCTCATAGATCCTGTCCTGCAGGTAGCTGAACAGGGAGTCCAGGCCTTTGGAGGAGCTCCAGAGCTGCTTGAGCATGACGCACTCCTTCTCGTTCACATCCTCCAGCACCGACTTCAGGAAGCTGCGCACCAGGCATTTAGACTCCTCTAACACCTGCAGGGAAATGCACAGGCCTGGTTAGCCAGCCCAGGGTCTACGCATGCAGTCAGGAGGCAACAGGCTGCTTTCTGACGTCAGGTGACTTCTTCGTTTAGCATGGCCTGCCAATTCCACATCCCAGCACTACATCTGATGGAGTCCAGCTGGGCAAGGTGTAAGCCCTCCACCCCAGGAAGGCCAACATCCACGTACCCCAACCACAGAGCCTTGCCTTTTACCCATAAACTCAGTGCCATCTTCTATGGGTGCCATTAGAAAGTTGGCAAAGCACTGCTTTAGCTTTCCCATGCCATGAAAGGATTCATTTTCATGGTTTGTCTGGGATAGTGGCACTAATTCAAGGATCTTTGGAAACATGGAAAGAGGTAATAAAATGAGCTAATAGCTGTCTAAGTATACATATGACCTGCCCAACAGCACATCCCCTTTAGGCTTAGTAGCAAGAACTAAGAACAGTAGCAATAATGGTAATAGTAACTGTAGTAATGAGCAATAATAATTGTACAATCATCATGCTAGTAATTGTCAGAATGAGTAATAATTATACTGATCATAGTAACAATAATCAGTAATGAATAACAATCCCAGCAATCATAGTGATAATCATATAAAGATTTTCAGCAACCACAGTGATAATAACTGTAGTAACAGGCAATAATAGTCGCAGTAATCATGGCCATCATCATAGTAGCACTTAGCAGTAATTGTCACAGAAATAGTGGTAATAATCATCACAGTAACGAATGACCACAGTGATCACATTAATACTAACTGTAGTAATGAGCAATAATAATCACAGTAATAAGTAGTCATAGTAGTGATACTACTAATAATCACAATCATCATTAGCCAAACAAACTTTTCAAGAAGTTCTTTTCCTGGGCCGGGGAGTTGGCTCAGTGGTTCCGGCGCCTGTCTTGCAAGCGCAAGGGCCTGGGTTCGATTCCCCGGTAACCACATAACAATACTGGGTGTGGAGACCCACACCCAGCAGCAACCAGTACCACATACCACAGTGCGGGTCGTGGTGGCTCATGCCTGTAATCCCAGCACTCGGGAGGCAGAGGCAGGAGGATTGTGATGTGAGTTTGAGGCTGAGCTCAGGGCCAGCCTGAACCACAAAAAGCGAGACCCTGTCTCAAAAAAAAAAAAAGAAGTTCTTTTCCTGAATTCTTTCACTTCCTCCTCACATTTTAGAAGTAGGTCTTTTTTATCCCCCATCACAGATGACTGACCCAGAGGGAGACTCAGGCCTGGGTGATCCCCACAGCCACACTGCTGCCTCCTCACCGGGAGGAGCAGTCAGAAGTGAGGCCTCTCAGCAGCCTTCCTCTGGCCTCCACCTGCCACAGCTTCAGTCAAGGCCTAGTTCACAGTGTCCTACAATGCTCTGAAATGGAAAGAGCAAGGCACTGGAGGATGGCAGAACATTACGTCCCAGCAAGAATTGAGAACAGAGAATCCTAGAGGGGAGGCTGAGCCTGAGAAGGGGCCAGAGGCTTCCCTCCTCCTCTGAGGATTCCAGGATTCCAAGAGGCCGTGCATGGGGGAGTACAGCCCTTTCTCAGAAACTACCTGAGCTCGAGGACTTCCCGGTGATGTCCACAGTCAGCAGGCCTCTCCTAAGAGGGAATCCCCTCAACTCTCCTTCAGTAGCTGCTTCCCCTGTAGCCTGGGCCCCTCCTGAGGCCTCCTCTGAGGCCTCCCTGCCTATCTTGTGCCCTGTGCCAGCTGGCAGAGGGTGCCTGTGCTCATCCTGGCCCTCCTGGCTCCTGCCTGCTACACACTGTGTTCCCCACTCAGGTGTCTGCCTGTCCCTCTGTATGGCTGACTCGGGGTGACAGATCACACAGCGTGTTCCTGCGACACAGGGTTTTCTGCACTAACATCAGGAAAGTCTCTAGTACAGTGGGACGAATTGGCCGTGCTGATGGTTAGGAAGGGAGGGCAAGTCCATGTCAGGTCAGCAAGGTATGTGGCTGTCTCCCTGGCCTGGAGATCACTGTAAGTATTCAGCTCTCCCAGAGGGGGACGGCGCCCAGTAAGTAAGTGACTAGGCCAATCAGAGAATCACAGCTATCAGGTGGACACAGGCAGAGGGAGAAGGGTTTAGGTTTAGGTGTAGGTTTTAGATTTAGGGTGCCCAGAGTCCTGGGCCCGCACGGTTCTGGAGCCGAACCTTGGCTCTTGCTCCAGCCTTCCCTCCGCTTTCCCATGGGACATTCCCCTCCTGTGTTCACAGTGACTATCGTGAGATAAAATTGACACTTAATTAAAAACTGGTGCCTCTGCAGAAGTGTTGTCTATTTTTCAATGCGCCTTCAGAGTCGCACAGCAATCACACTAGAAACGAAGTAGAGGGACAGCGTGTTCCAGTCCAGTCACGTCTTGGCTCGTTCCTAGTCTTGACCTTTATTTGTCCAGGCTTCTCATTTATTTGAGCAAAATAAAAGACAGGGAACAGGGGACAAGGAGATAGATCTTTTGCAAATGGAAAGGGGACCACGAGATGAGGGGGAGGGTGTACAAGGGATGTAAAAAGAATTAAGATGTGTTACGCATATGTACCAATTCCCCATAGTGAATGTAATCATTATGTACTGAAACACATACTAATCAAAATTAAAAATACACACACACACACACACGCATGCACGCACGCAACGCACGCGCGCACACAGGATGAAGGCTGTAGACGATTTGTGCTTTTGTGTATTCCAGATTTCCTCTTAGAGCAGTGCACTCTACCCCAGGCTATGACTCTCTCCTTCAAGACTCTTTCCCCTGGGGGTGGAAGAGAATGTGCCTCACTAAAATGCACACCTGGAGGCAGCACTGTGACTCCTAGAGCCTCTCGCTGACACCCTGCCTGACCTCCAGCACGTCGTCCCGAGGGCCTGGCTGTCCTCATCTGTGAGATGGGCCTGCTATAAGGACCGGCACACGGACACATGGGAACTCACCACGGCGCTGCACGACGCCATCTCCTTGACCCGCAGCATGACCTCCTGGCTGAACGTGGTGGGCCAGAAGACCTGGGACACCAGGCCTCTGCTGCATGCCTCCTGGGCGGTGAGCTTCCGCCCACAGAACAGCATCTCGTTGGCCTGAAAGACAAAGGCAGGGAAGGGCGGAGGGTGCAGAGATCTGCCTGTGTCCCTTAGGGAGTGCCAGACTAGCTGGGCACAACTGTCCCTGTTCCACAAGTGAGGACTGGCAGCCTAGACTAGAGATATTGTATGCAAATTGCAGATGAATGTTTGTCTCTGTGTTCATTTTTCCAAGCAAAAGGGCACTGCTCTCTTACATTCCTGAAAGAAGCCATGAATGTTCTATAGCCTTGTCTGCCTGATGCTGCTCCCACTTCCGGTCGCAGAGGAAGGGTAGGCAGACCCGAAGGTGGTCACGTGCTAGTGCTCGGATCCCAGAGTGAGAAGGGTCTAGGAGTAAAGGGATGATCTAGGCCACAAAACAAAGCTCTCTGAGAGTTCTCACCCATAGATCATGAGGAGAAAACAGAGGACGGGGCAAGAGAAGGGAAGGTGTTAAAGTTGCTGGACCCTGTTTCCCCCAACTGAAAAGTTAGGGAAAAATTAAGTTCACCTTTTTTTCTGATTTGTTTGATTTTTTAACTAAGGGAGGCTGAAGGGAGGTGAAACAAGTCTGAGTGCTCCATGGGCAACTCAGCAAAATAAAAAAGATCAGGGATGGAACTCAATGTGAAGGCTCTAGGTTCAATCCCCAGGACCACAGCATTACTAGTGAATGAGTGAGTCCAATTAAAGTCTTTCTGTTGCAGGCAATGCAAATACGGAAACATTAAGGCAGAAAGGAACATGGCCTCTCTCCATCGCCTTTGGGGCTCCCTGGCAGAAGCAGCAGGGGCCACATCTGCTCCCACCAGTCTGGGGTCAAATCCACCCCAGCCTTCACCTAGGGAGGTGTGAGCCATGGACTGAGGGCTTTGGTCACACAGAGACCCTTCTCTGACAGGGTCCCTCCATGTCCTTCTTGAAAAGAGAACTTAGGGTGTTATCTAGAAGGCAAAGAACAGGACTCTGGGGTGACCAGAGGAGGGCAGAGAGCCACCATAAGGACCAATGAAAGTATCAACCTACTCTAAGGTTAAGAAAGCAGAGTTGCTCACAGTGCATGACTCTGGACAAGTCATTCAACCTCACAGAGCTACAGCTTCCTCCAAGAAGAGAGAATTTTCTCCATTCCAGAGGCTTAAGGACAGCACTGAACCCCCACTGCAGGCAGGATGAACCAAGGGGGCGATTACAATGGGGCGGGGGATGGGGATGGAGGTTGGCTGTTCTTACTGTGTCATTTTAAAAAGGAGCAAGGAAGAACATTAAGAAACTGAAGGCCTTGGCCCCCTCACGGTGGGAGCCAAAGCAGGACGGTCAAGGTTTAGATCTAAACTGTCTCCCAAGAGTCCCTGTGTGGGAGGAACTGCGCTGACATGCGTGTTTATCCACTGATTAGTTCAGCAGCTGAATGTGCTGTGAGACGAGGGCCTGAGTGGAGGTGGACTGCTGGTGAGGACACTCGCCCTGCCTTTCCCTTTCTGTTTCTTGGCCACGGTGCATGAGCACCTTTTCCTCCACCATTCCCTCTACCCTCAAGGGAACCAGCTGATCCTGGACTGAAACCAGGAACCAAAATAAACCTCTTCCTCTCCATTGCATGTGTCAGGTATTTTGTCACAGCTATGGGAAAGTGGCTAAGACAAGAGGCGACAAAGGGAGCCCACAGCTCCCTCCCTGGTGAAATCAATGAGAGATGGAAATTCAAAGGGAGAGAAGAAAGAAATCAAAAGTGTGAAACACCCCTGTCCTCCCTCAGCAAAGGGACCCCAGAGCTCCGGCTGGACGCTCAGGACTGAGTGTGCTTTCAGCTGAGCAGGCAGGAGTCCTGGCAAAGGTGGTCTGCACCTTCCCATGGATGGGAGAAGTCAAAAGAAGACCCTGGAGTCCACTGCAAACAGGAACAGCTCCCCATGGGTGTGTGTGACAGTGGAACAGAGAGCACAGCTCTGCAGAGCCTTGGGGGAGGCACCCCGCCAGCCTCTCAGATGGTGCTTCCTGCAGTCGGTAGGGTTCCCCCATGACTTCAAGGGTACAGGGCTCAAGCCACAGGATAGCCGGCCCCTCTGCCGCCTCCTCCTGGCTCTCCCCACCAGCCACACCACTTTCATCTTGAGTGCTACATCATCCATCCTGCTCATGCCTCCACATGTGTCCCTCTGCATGGATCGTGAGGTCACGTCCAAGGTTGCTTCTCTCCTCAGGACAGCGATGCCTGTGCAAGGACCGGGAGCTGCACAGGCCCAGGCAGGGCTCATCCTCCCGCACCTGGCTGGGCTGTGCAGTGCAGGCCCCTCACAGGTGGGGCTCGCTGGCTGCCTCTGCAGGGGTCACAGAAGCCCAGGCAGCAGGCAGGGGACTTCCTGAGGTCCCGGGATGAGAACGCGCCCATCAGAGGAGAGGTCAGTCTGTGGCTAATGTCAGCACAGGGCTGGTCTGGGCATTCGCAGGGCAGCTCTGTGAGCCCTGTTAGGATGCCAGGTACCACACAAAGCCACCTCCAACACCTCTCCACACAACCTCACTTTCTGAACCCTTCCTGCCCTGACAGTGCTGCTCTGAGGCTCACTCCTCAGGGCTGGGGTCTGCGGTGGAACATGCCGAGTGGAGAGCACAGACTGTGCAACCAGACACTTGGTGTCCCAGTCCCACGGGTGCCACTCCACCGTGTGACTTCAATAGCTTTGCAGCCGCCCTAACTATCTGTCTCTGCATCTGTCCAGCAGGAAATACAACTGTTCTTTTTGCCAGGCCATGCCCAGTCCTGGCACACAATGGGTTCTTTCTACAGGTGCTGCCAGCACTATGCCCCACTGCTCACATTTGCTGTGGTACAGAGGACCACGGTCTCCCTTGGGCACCAGCTCAACCCCTGCCCAACTTGGCGTTGTGGCAATTCATTAACTCCTCTGAGTTTAATTCATATCCTGTAAGACAGGGACAACAGATTCCGCGTGGGTAGAGGCTACCCGTCTGGAACACATTTCCCAACCTTCCTTGCAGGTGGGTGTGGCCATGCAATGAAATTGCAGCCAGTGATGTTCAAGTGCAATGACAATGCCCCCAAAGCCTGGCCCACAGAGACTTCATGGGTGGCCCTGTGGGCTCTCTCTTTTCCATCTCAGCTGGAAGAAAAGGTAGGTCTGCCAGATGGAAGACAAGGCATCAGCAAGGATGAAAGATAATGTGCAGACCCCTAAGATTGTAGAGTGCTGGTTATAGGACACAGCTCACCCCAGGGCAGAGCCTAACTGGAAAGTGGGAGGAATGAATCGATGATGTGTGTGCACTGCCTGGCACGCAGCAGGTGTTGAATAAGTGCACATCATTGTCTTCCCAGGATCTACTACTCCACCCAGTGTTGAGGCCCTGAGACCAGCCTGGCCTCAATCCTAGCTCCTCTAGGTTGAGGAAACAGACAGTATCTGTTCACAGACAAGCCTGGGTTTCTATACATGTAAAGCCATATGCTAAACCCAGGTCAGGACCCGAAGGCATGAATCTCAGACAGGGGGTTGTTCTGGGGAATAGGGAGGCTTACCAGTGCCACGCCCAGGATCTGGGGGAAGGTGTAAGAGGAGCAGCCGGCGGGCGTGAGGCGAATGGTGGCATAGGGTGTCTGAAACCAAGCCTTCTCGCTGGCCCACACAATGTCACAGAGGGGAAGAATAGAAGCCCCCAGGCCCAGGGCTGGTCCATTGATAGCCACCACGATGGGCTTCTTAAACTGGATGAAAGCCTTCACGAAGTCCCTAGAAGAGAGACAGACCCTTTAGCAGGTAGACTCAGCGTGCCAAGTCCCATTGCTACTGGATGCCCCCTCATTCTCCCAGGTGCTGCAATGCATGTTCAGGTCCAGGAAGAGGCAGGGACCTCATTCGCTAGATGCCAGACCTTCAGAGTACACTGATGGTGGCTATGTGTCCCAGTTGGCCCAGTTCAGGTGTGATGCCCCAGTACGGCTCCCATTGCTTTGCTTCTACTCTTGATAGCTGTGAACTGGAAAGTCAATTATCTGGACACCCCAGATACTGACAAAACTGTCACATGGAAGGAAGACACATGAAACATTACAGTGCCAGACCTGAAAGAGCAAGAAATGCAGGGTGTTCCACAGAAGTAAATTCCAACTCAGAAAGAGCTTTCTAACACCTCGGCCCACGGCAGAGTAGGATGCATCCAGGGCATAGAAATCACTCATTCTTAGAGGGACTCCACCTCTGGGTCAGCTATCAGTTGGGGTGATGGTGAAGATGAAGTTTCAGATGATGAACATAGGTGGAGTCTGGTGTCTTCTTCCGAGATTTTTTTTCAAGGCTCAGATGGTCTGATTCTGAATTATCTACAGCGATTTCAGCATCACCAAGGGGGCAACCCCTAATGCTGATGAGGATCTATGTGTCACGATGGCTTTGATTAAAACTCAGGAAGGATGTGGGGCTCCCCTCTAGCATTATGCTTGTAGAATTGTGAGTACAGGATGGAGCAATACTGCCTCTCCTGCCTTTCTGCATTGGAAAGATTACAACATGTATCTTTCCCTGTGCAGCAGAGCCAGCAGCAGTGACCTCTACTTCTCCTACCTTGGAATGCTTTCTGTCTTCCCCTCAGTTGCTATATGAGATCTATAAAATTTTAATATTCATCTGCTCATAGAGGAAAGATTCAAGATGCCTAGTAAAGCCAACATCCTTCATTATTCTCAAATGGAAGATTGAAAGCTACCATGAACTTACTAGAATAAAATCCAGATGACCTTGATCTGCCCTGGCTTATGTCTCCAGACGTCTCTGATGTTACTCTTTTTTTTTTTGAGACAGGATCTCGCTTTGTAGTTCAGGCTAGTCTTGAACTCATCCTTGAACTCACAGCAATCCTCCTGCCTCTGCCTCCCTCCCAAGTGCTGGGATTACAGCCATGAGCCACCACGCCCGGCACTGTGGAATATGATTTGGATTGCTGGTGGGCGAGAGTCTCCATGCTCAGCATTGTTGTATGTGATTACCAGGATTGAACCCGGGCCCTTGCACTTGCAGGGAAGGTGCCAGAACCACTGAGCTAAATCCCTGGCCCTCTGACATTACTCTTAACCCAGCACCCTGTGGATGAGCCAATAGGGCTCTGAGAGTTTTAGGAAACACCATGATCCCAATTACCCTACTAGGAACTCACTCGCTTTCAAATCCTTCTTCCCTTTTATCTCCTTACAGAAACCTGTAGGTCTGTCTGGGGCACTACATAGCTTCCATCAGAATTGAAATTAGTGCTCAATAAACACTTCTTGAGAAAACCCAAGAGTCTCCCAGGAGTATCACAAGAACTGCAAGGATGGGCCAAACCCATTTCTCCTTCTGTCTTTTTTTTGAATCTGCAAACAAGCCACATTTCCCAGACTCCATTACAGCTGGGTGTGGCGAAGTCACCAAGTTCTGCCCAACAGAATGTTCCTGGAAACCCTTTGCACTACTTCCAAGTACACACAACCTCCCACTGTGCAGTCTTCCAAAACCAGTCACCTAGACAGGCATGGTGGTCTGGGAAAACACTGGTGGAGACACGGGATGAAAGGGCTTGGGTTCCTGAGACACCACTCAGAGGAAAGCCATGGGATGACAGGTAACATGTGTTTTAGGTTTACAAACATGAATTTCTATCACAGTTGGGTAATTGTATATGTCTGGGGCCCAGGCTTGGACTCTGATACTTCCTAAAATGACAGAGTGAGTATGGTTACTGCTGACCCCACTGTAGATGACCCTAAAAAGACCCTGCTTTGAAGCAAGGTCAGGGCACCCTGGTGCTCTGAGGCTGGTCTCCCACTGCCATCTCCTTGCTTCACCTCCTAAATTCATGGCTAGGAGGTTAGGTTGCTCACTCATTTCTCACCAGTACTACTGGGAGTATGTGGGGGATGCAAGGCTTCTTTGCAGGATCCTTGGAAGCCCAGTGTTAGGGTAATTTTGATGCAACATCTCATTCCCAGGGAATCTCTATGTAATTCTAGAGCTGTGGATCTCAGACTTGGGAAGGACTTTAAGGCTCATCCAGCCAAATTTTCCTCTTGGTACCAAATTCCCTCCATAACCTCCTGGGGACGCACCATCCATCTTTGTTGAACATTTTCAGCAACAGAGGCCATGATTTTGCAGAGAACCTCCCATGAGCTTCCCTGGTGCTGCCAGCCCTTCAGGGATCACTGAAGCCTTCACCCTCTCCCAGACCCTCCACACTGGGATCCATCAGCCTTCTACTCTGTGGCTCCCAACCTGAGCTCTGTGCACGGGCAGCAGAGACCCCAAGGAAGGCAAAAAGCCCTAGCCCCCCTCCCAGCCCCTCATATCCATTCCAACGTGCCTTTCATTTCCTCTAAATCAAAATGTGAGGCAAAGACCACCCTCCTATCTTTTCTCTCTCACCTCAGGCGGCAGATCTCTATCACAGGGCCCCAAGGATCTCAGAGCCCAATAGCAAACAGGATATTGCATTACAGACCTGTGGCTCAGATATCTGATCTAACGCAGTGCGGGCCAGGCTCAGGAGACCAGTGCTGTGCTCCCCAGCGACCATTGCCATTGGCCTGGCCCAGCCTTTGCAGCTTCCTCTGCCTCATCCCCAGCTTCCATCTGACCACTGCTAGGCTGCTCTGATGTGCCATGAGAACAGAACTTCAGAGTAGGAAGATTTTAGGCCAAGTGCAGTCATGTCCATGGTCAGGCCAGGGACAAGCTGCCCAGGCTCAGGGGCCTCTTCTTCTCCCTCTGAACTGGAAATGCTAGCAGTGGCCTCCCATTGGGTTGCATGAGAACTGAGTGAGATGGTCCACAGACACACAGGGAGGCCTGACGGGGCTGCTATTCCATATTATGGGTTATGCTGAGAAAGTCCACACAGCTCCCATTTAACTGGAAATATGGTCACGAGCTGTTCTCCAGCACAGGGAGACTCAGAACCAGCGCTGCTCATGGGCACAGCTGGATTTCACTGGAACAGTTGGCATTTCTGCTGTAACCCAGGTACCTACTCCCTTTGAGCCAGAGTCATGAAGATGCCCTCCCACTGCCAGAGCCACGTAAGCGAGAAACTGTCGCCCTGAGCCTCCAGAGTCTCTGGGAGTCCGCTCCACCCTCAGACTAAGCTTAGCTGGAAGACTCACAGCTGGAAAAGAAGCAGGTACAGCAACCTTCTGGACACTGACTGTCAGGGCTGAGTGTGCTCGAGGAACGGCCTGGGCAGGGTCCTCTAATTACTCTTCATCCTAGCAACCTGCCAGCAAGGCCAGGACCATCCTTTCCATGGTACCCATTGTTGTGATGCGCTGAAGGGCTCAGCAAGATGAGTATTGTGGCCAAGGCTATACCTCTAGAAGGATCGAGGTAGGTCTGGTTTCCAGAGTGCTTCCCGGAGGATCGAACTTAACAAGCTGTGATGTCACTGCACCAGTGTTAGGAGAGGAGAACCTCTCCCTCAGGGCGGGTCCTGGGTAGCAGCTTCTGCTGAACCAATCATCTTGGAATCACAGAACATCCTTCGCCAAGTGCATAGCTATGACGTCACATCCCCAACTCCCTGCAGGCCTCAAGGAAACTTTACAGAGTTGGGGAAGCCGGAGACTCCCTGTCGGAGTCCAGTGATCTCTCTGACATGAAGGCCCCACCATGGCCACAATCCGCACCTCCATCTGTCCTCCCCTCACCTCCCTTCACCTTCTGTGCCTCAACCCTCTTACCACCCTCTTCTTCTAACCATGTTTTCACTCTCGCACACGCATACAGGTCTTCCTGTCCCTCCTGGAAGGAGGACATGAGAAGACTCTTGGCTGACATGGGGCAAGTGCTCTCTGCCCTGGCTTCACATCAGAACCATGAGGGAATCCAGCAAGAGCAGATGTGCTGCCCTGTCCCAGGGGGCTGGCCCACGACCTCCCAGGGGTGCTGCCAGGCATCTGGATCTGTGAAATACTCCCTTTTGCCTCTCTGTGCTATTGGAGCTGGAAGCAGTGGCCCAGGGGACAACCCCTTTCCCACTCCTGTGTCCCTGCCAGCCCATAAATTAGCAATTTCATTCTCTTTGAAAGATGGGAAGATGCCCCTCTCTGCTCTGCCTGAAGCACACCTACCCACCAAGATGGCAAAGATCTGACATCCACTGGCAGCATCCCCCTAGAGGTAGGGATGAAACCTTTGGCAGAGCCTCATATGTGGGGACCCTGCTTTGGGGTTCACTGGTCTATTCCACTGGAAATGTCAGAAGCCACCTAGGTCCAAGGTTCCAACCACATCTCCACTCCAGCTTCATGTTGGTGATCTTTTCCTCCCTGTCTGCTCCTGGTATTTCTTTCTCCCCTCCTGTGGTCCCCAAGACTCCAGAGGGACATGGTTTTTGCTCTCCTGACCCCAACAGGTAGAAGTCACAGGGGATGAAGTGAAAGCTGTAACCCTCAGCTCTGACGGATCTCAGACAGGGACAGGCCAGGAGGGCACTGAGGCTCTTACTGGTTTAAAAATCTGCCAGAATAAAGCAGGAACTGGGCTCAGGTCCCATCTCCCCGTGACCCAGGTGCAAATCCGTCTTCCTACGTGCCCTGGCACTGCCCTGCCCCCGAGGCTGGACAAGCCCCATCAATGCCCTTATCCCTGCGAGCATCCCCTGACTGCAGCTGTCACATTGTCTGTTAACAGATCCCACCCCATGGATATTAGCAGTGATCCACCAGGAGTGGCCCATCTGGTGCCAGGACAATGGACCCTGCCGGAGAGGGAGCCCAGGATGCTGGGGCTCTGCACTCACACCTTCCCTCCAGCTCTGCAGTGGTTTCCCAGGGCTGCCGTCACAACAAAAGACAGCGTGGCTCAAACAACAGGAGCTTATCTGCCATCAGTCTGGAGGCCAGAAGTCCGAAATCCAGGTACAGGCGTGGCTCCCTGAGGGACCCAGGGAGACCTCCAAGGCTCTCTCCAGCTTGCTCGGTGGCTGCCAGTGGCCTCGCTCTGGTCCTACCTTCATGTCCACCACCTTCTTCTGGCTCTGTGTCTCCTCTCCTCCTGTGAGGCTGCTCCCTTCGGGTCTGGAGCCCACTCTAACCCAAGATGATCTCATCTCAGAATTTTAAACCTAACTACATCAGCACCAATCCTTTTTCCAAATAAGGTCACGTTCATGGGTTCCAGAGATCAGGATGTGGACATATCTTTTGAGATGCCACAAGGGGTTTGCACGCTAATGAACTGTGTGTGCAAGGAATAGAAACCAAGGGTTATGCCAAACAGGCTTCCCTGGAAGCCCAGAAATTTATAAAATTTACGAGAAATTTATAAAAGAGATAAGCAAAGTCTCCCATGAGTCACAGAGATGGGCACTGAGCTCCTTAGACTAGGTTCTCATGAACCCAGGAACAAAGAGGGAAGAATACTGCGGTCCTGCTCTTCCTCTCGACCCCTGAGAAGCCAGAGCAAACAGTGCTGAGACCAAGCAGAGAGCAAACCGCTGTGTAATGTCCAGGACTGGGCTGTGCCTGGAGCGGCATAAAACCTCGAGGCCTTTGCAGTGACAGAGGCCAGGCTCCTCCTGGCCCTCTGGAAAGCCTCCTGCCTTGCTCTGAAGAGGGAGCAGAATCCCCCACCTAAGAGTGTCTTAATGTCACCTCTTGGACACCAACAGCCCTCAAAACCCCACCCCATGAAGAAACCAGTCTCTGTGAGGCAGGGCCACAGCAGCAAGTCTGAAGACCTAGAAAACCCTGACATGCGAGCTGGGCGTTGTGACACCCCGGGGAGTAAACACTCCCTCTCGGGAGACCAGGGGCAACTGAATCTCGATTGCTGCCTGTTTCCCTAAGCAGAGCACAGTAGTGAGTATATCCATCCTTCCTAAGGACAGACACAGAGCAACAACTACAACCTAAATGGCCCAGGCTAGAAATCATCTTCATTTCCTTTTAATGTATTTATAAAGAATGGAGAAATAATTACCCTGTGTCCCAAAAGAAATATTGATTGTTGGTCCTGGGTGTCACCTTCAGGACCTTCACTTATGACCCATTGGCAGGGAGAGAGGGGCTGATACACCCCCCGGGCAGGGTCTGCAAATACATAGCTGCCCAGGGCAGCTGCCCAGTGTCCCTCGCTGTTCAATCACATGAGATCCAGGACAGAACTGTAAGGACCAGCAGAGACCTCTGCTGCTAGGCAGAGCCAGGGTGGCATGGTGTGTGATGTAGGGAATCACCAGGCCTGGGCCTGAATAGGGAAAATATAAATCCTTTTTTGATCACAAGAATGCAAGTGAGATCTAACCTAGACAGCAAAGCATCTCTAATTTCAACAGGATCAGGGTGGTAGATAAAATACAAGATGGTGGATTTAAAATTTGAATTTTAAATAAACAGCCAATAATTCTTAAATAGAAGTATGTCCCAAATATTGCACAGGACATACTTACACTAAAAATAAAAGTATTATGCTGTGTGATACTCATATGTAACTGAGCAGCTTGTATTTCTATTTGCTGAGCTTCGTGATCCTAGGCCAGACTCCAACATCCAGCAGGAAGGGCAGGCTCACCTGATGGCTTCCGCAATACGAGTGCTTTCCTTTCGCCGGTCACTGGACAACCGGCCAATCAGGTAGGAGTAGTCCAGGCCGCTGCAGAACACGCTCCCCACGGCGCTGAGCAGCAGCAGCTTGCTGTCATCCGTGGCTGCATTGCACAGTGCTCGCCGGACCTCCTTCATGATCTGCAGGCGGAGATGAACACGAGGGATGTCAGTACCCCTCAGCAGGCGGTCAGGGGCCTGGTCTGAGGGTGGAGGTGGGCTGTAGGGCTTCTGCCTGGGCAAGGATCCTCCTCCAAACATAAGACAAACCCAGACCAAAGACAGAAAAGCTTATGGAAAGCAAAGCTGTCAGCCATCCCCAAAGCCCACAGAGGAGTTAACAGAAGCCCTGTTGGTCACGGGCTGAGACCAGGGAGCCTGGCTGAGAGTCAGGCAATCCCCATGTATCTCTGCAAATCCTCTGCTGGCACTTATTGTTGAGGCCTTGACTCACTGTGCACAGGCCAACTGAGGTATCTGCACCCTCTCTAGATGGCTTGGCCTGTGGTGGCTCACAGTATGGGGGGCTGTGACATCACGGCTGCACTGAGTCCAAAATGTGACTGTGTTAGAAGCTCCTGGTCACATTCTGTCCTTGCTATTTCCTACTGCCAGGACCAAAGACACACGGGAAACACTTGGTTCATCATTTATAAATGAGGGATCATAACACCCACTTTCAGGGGCTATGGGGAAGAATAAATAAAAGGAAAGGGAATGTTGTGTCCACCTACAGACTCACGTTCTGGGCAAGTGCAATGAATTCTAGATGAAGAACATTTCATTCCTTCTCTTTGTGCTGTAAAGAGGACATTTTATCTATCTGTCCTGGCTAGACTGTCATTTTAATAATGGCAAGAAGAATATTTCTCTAATCTCTTCCATATTCCTGGAAACTAACACAGTGCCTGGTATACAGTGGGCACTCAAAAACTGCTTGTTTCATTACACAGTCAGTCCACTGCTCCCCTGTCCCCTCTTTCTCCCTCTTCTTCTCCCTTTCCTTCTCTCTCTCACCCTTTATCCTAACCTCAGAATATGAGCTGTTTTCTCACACCTAGAAGCCTCTGAGGTAGGCAAGGCTCCTTCCCAAAGCACCTGGCCTGTGATCCCCAGCCCTGTGTGCAGCCGAAATCTCCCTGCAAGAGCATCTGTGTATGAGGCGTGTAGTGTGCAGGCCCAGCAGAGCCGCTGTCCTCCCAGCCATTGGGCTTCTGATGCAGCCAGGATCTGGAGCTGAGCCCCTGCCCCATACACGCCAGATACAGGGGCTAAAGCGTCATCCAAACCTCAGGTTCTGGGCCATGGCAAACCCAGCCCTGCAGCCTTCCTCATGCTCTCTAACACGCGCCCCTCGCACTCCTGCGAATGGCGCCATTCATTCATCTACATGACTTCTCTTGGGAGCCTGGGCATTCAGGCTGACCCACAGCAGCATGGCCAGGGTGCTCAAAGAGCACGTGGAGACAGGAAGTCTGTGTTGTTCTCCACTGTCCCTTTCACTGCATAGCCTTGTTCCACCTGTTCTCCATGTCACATTCAAGACAGGCTTCTCAAATAATTTATCTTTGTAGTAGGAAAAATCTCCCATGAAAATTTAAAACTCCACACCTGCTCTACACCTCAATTTGAACCTCTGAGTTGCATTGCCATATATATGAGAAATCTCCATGTTAAAAAATTAACATGGAAATTGGACATGGGCTAGTGATATCCCTGAGGTATCTCAGGGAAATGAATATAAAAGTACTCTGGAGAGAAATTGCAATGGAGATCACATGAGAATTGCACAAGGAAATAAATTCTTGTTGAAAGTGAGCTCACAATGAAAAATTACAAAATACCTGAGGAAATACAAGTCAGCACACACAGTACACAAGAGGATTATACAACAACTTTAAGTACCACTGGTCTGAAGGAAACTATAACATAAAAATATTTCCAGTAATCAAGGAGAGAAGAAGAGACATATGAACAATAAAGAAAGAGCAGAGTAGGGAAACAGATTTGGGGGGATGACGTAAGGAAAAACAAAATCCTGGATACCTGCAGATGAAATGGAGCTGGACGGAAAACAAATGAACTGAAAGACCTGCAGTGACGGCCTTGAATCGAGAACACAGGAAGCGATGGAAAAATATGAATGAGAAGATAAAGATAAGAGTAATAGGAAGGTTTAAAACTGGGGCTTGGAGGGGCTGGTTCTCTTTGGAGGTCACAGTGAATGGCAAAGCAGGATCTAAAGAGATCAGAAGATGAGAACATGGGGACAGAGCTTCATTCCTACTGTAGGCTGCAGAGAATCCGGTCTCCTGCTTTTTCCAATTTCTCAAGGTCCTGCATGTCTGGGCTTCTCCCTCCAACCCCAAGGCCACCCATGTCCACTTCTCACCCTGCAACACACCAGCACTATGCCTCCATGTCCCTTTTCTACACTTGAGAACTCTGTGATGACACTGGGCCCACCAGAGAGTCCAGGATAATCTTTTCATTGTAAAGTCACTCATTAGCACCTTCTGCAGCTTCCTTTCCTGCCATGTAACCTAACGCATTCACAGGTTCTGGCTCCTGGTGGAGAGAACCCACTTCCCCTGCACACCCTCTGGCTTCGGATCTGCCGTCGATCTACAGCCAGAAAACTGAGTTCATTCAACCTGGGAATGTGCAGCAGAACCAGTCCAAGTGCCCATCAGCTGATGAAAGGATAAAGAAGATGCGACTGATACACATACAAAATACAATGATGTATACACTGTACGATTCAGCTGTCAGACTTCTATGAGTTAGCTGTAAGATGAACAAAACATTTCATTTACAGGAAAGCAGATGAAACTAAAGATGATTACATTAAGAAAAATAAGCCAGACTCAGAGATTCTGACAACTACCACATATTCTCCACTGTAAATGAGAAGGACGACAGGAAGCAGAAGGAGATTATTATTGGACAGAGGAAAGGGATAAGATAGGTAAAAGGGAGGTTAATGTGGATGAATATGATCAAAATATATACACTGAAACACACTACTTTATAAAATAAAGAGACACTAATAAACTATGCATTTAAAAATAAACAAATGAAAATAAATAAATATGCCCAGAGACAAAAGAATGATTTTCTTGAAAGTACAAACACTTGGCTGAAGGCATAATTCTCAATAGCAGAGCTAAACACCAGACAGAGATAACAGGATATAATTTTCAAGCTACTGAGAAAAATTCTTCACCTAGCTAAACTATCACTGATCGGTTAGGCGTAAAAGCTGGGAACTTTCCATGCAAGAAGTTGAACACTTTTAGATCCTCACAGAAGCAAGAAAAAGGACAGCACTTCCAAGAAGAGGGTTGGTGTGCAAGGAACACACAGCAAAAGAGAATGTGTTGATAAATCAATGTAAGAATAGACTAGAAAACTCAGGGTAGTGACAGCAGCAGAGTAGAGGGCAGGGTGTGTCCAGGCTGAAACTCAGCAGCCACAGTGAGAGGGCAGGCAGGAGACTTGGGCCACATGGTCTGTGCGGGAGCAGCACAGAAGACATGGTTGTGTTCATCACTAAATTAAGAAGTACAACAAATGGGAGATAAAGAAATCTCCATTGTTTCACCCAAATTAGGGACGCTAAAAGTCGCAGAAGGTAATGACCATAAGAAACAAGGCACAGTACTCACCCGCACTGAGTTTAGTCTCACAGGGGAGACTGTGCAAAGGGACTTTGGAGAAATCATTATTCGTCCCTCACTAAGCGCCCACCACAGGGCTGAGGGAAACTTCTAAAAGTGTTGTTTTTTAAATTATGCTTTTCAAAAAGCTCCCACGTTTGTTAAGCACCTAGAATGTTAGGGGTTGTACTGGGTTACGGCACTGAACACCATATTCCAAACAAGTCCCGCAAGGCAGCGATGGGCATCTGACCTGGCAGGTAACACTGCAGACTCAGAGAGGCACGGGAGCTGCCCACGGCCACCCCAGCAGGAGAAGGCAAGGCCACAGTTCCTTCTGGTTCTGTGACTCCATGTCTGATGACGTAAATAGGTGGGTGCGTTTCAGTGGGGAAGGCAGGCCAGCCAGGTACCAGCTGAACCAGCACCTTGAGCCCCAGCTCTGTTGGAGAAGGTGGGGAACACATTCCTCACTAGTGGGTTGTAAGCCGCAAATGTTCATTCAGAACATCAAAAACGCGAACAGGCCACTGTCCTATGGGCCTTTTAATCCATTTGCCTCCAGAAATAGACACACTCTCAGCTAGCTATGAACTGTTTCTCAGACACGCCAACAAAGGAAAAGCCTGCTGCACAGAAGAGTTGTAATTCCACAAGAGACTTGGTCCCTGGCTGGGCAAAGTATCTCCAGCCTTTATGAATTAAATCGAAGGCAAATCTGTGTCTCATAGATACAACTGACATATTTAACGTACTTAATTATACTTAAAAAGAAAAACTGAGCGGGCAATGTGGTGCGTGCCTGTGATCCTCCCACTGAGGGAGGCTAAGGCATCAAGATCACAAGGGTGAAGCAGGTCCTGGCCAATGCTAGGGATATGGTTCAGTGCATAGGCTCTGTCTCCAATACTCTGTATCAGATAAATAGGCAAGTAATATGAAAATAATTTAAAACTACAAAATCTTGCACTTACTCAGCACTTTCTCCTTTCTGGTACAGAGAATTCAATCTGGATAGATGACTGTCCTTCCACCTTCCTAAAGGACTCGACTTTTATAATAGAACTGCTGTGTTTCCACTGAGATGTTCCAAAATCCCCTCCACTCTTCAACTCCCTACACAGAATGCACTGCTGCACTTGTAGGCAGCTGTTGCCTGCAGCAAACCCATCCCCATGGCTCTGCAGTGGGGCTCTAGCATGCAGACTGCTCATAGGCTGGGGTCCCAAATGCATTCTGTGCATTTACTGTTGAGCTCTGCTCTTCTAGCTCACACACCTGCTGTTGGCATCTGCTGGAGAGATCTTGCCTCTCCTACAGGACTACAAGCTTCAGATCCTCCTCACCCTATAGGAGACCCCTCATCCTGGGGACCCCTGAGATGGGTCCCGTGGACACTGGGTCTACTATTTACATCTTCTGCAACCATCTTCTGCTTCTACCTCTGGACGAGGACTGGACCTCGTGACTCCCCTATAACCTGCAGAGGAAGCCAAAATGACTGACAAGATAGCACTTTCAAGAGGTTACAAAGTGACCAGCTTCTGTGTGTACTGTTTCTTGCTCTCACTCTGGAAGAAGCCAGCCTCCATGTCAGTGGTAGCCCCGAGGCCAGGTAACAGGGAGCAGGTGTCTCTGCCCAGTGAGGACGAAGGCCCAGCAACAACAACCAACCATACAGCTGGGTGTGGACATGGACCCTCCCTCACACAGCCAAACCACAGGTGATTCATAGCTCAGCCAACATCCAGACTGCAGGTGGTGGGGGGCCCTGAGCCAGAGACACCAGCTGTGCCCTCCCCAATTTCTGATTCTGATAGGGCAATAAGAAGTCCTTGTCTCCAGGTGCTAAGTATAGGACAATTTGTTACATAGTGATCAATTATTAAGATAATCCCTTAGGAGTTAAGTACTTTGTTCACCAGTATTCCTTGGTTCAGAACTTGTCGTGTAATGGTTAGTAAAAAAATTTTATTGAGTTGATCACAAATCAATCACTCTCCCACTGCCAGGACACATCACCTGACTCCCTCAACCTAAAAGGGGAGAAGTTTATTCTGGCTCATGGTTTGGGAGGATTCAGTCCACGGTAAGCTGCTTCCAAGGCAAAAGCAGCATGGTGGAAAAGCCTGGTGAGTAACAAAAGTAACTCAACCCAAAACAGAGTGAGAAAGGAAAGGCCGAGATCAAGAAAATGCCTTGCCTGACCACAACATTACAGAATCACCCAACAAGACTTGAGTGCCAAGCAGCACACTCAGCATTAGACTTATTCATGGGTTCATGAGTATACCACTAATGAGTGTACCCCACCCGATCAATCACCTCTCTATTTCAGATCTGAATCATGAAAGAGGGCCTCAAAAGGCTTAGAATCTGATGAGAGAAAAGCATACATTTACTAGAATACAACAAACGTGTGTATACTAACAACTGTGGCAAGGTCCAAGAGGAAGGAGCCTGGTGCTAAGGAATCCCATGGAAGAAGAAATGACCTCAGGATGAGTAGGAAAACCTTTCTACAACAGTAATGGACCAGCAGAGACCTGAGGAAAGAGCAAGCATTAGTGAAGCAGGGAAGAACAGAAGGCTGTTCCAGGCAGAGGAGTGAGCATGTGCAAAGGTCCTGTAGCAGGTTTGTAAGAAAGTAAGTCTCTGGAAGGCAGAGGAGAGAAACATGATGGGAGATACGAGATGACGTCAGATCATACCACCCTTCCAGGGTGAGTGTTCTGCTTGTTAACTAGAGTGATCAGTATGTTTGACAAACACACGTGTGTGTGTGTATGTGTGTGTGCGCGCGCGTGTGCGCATGCATGCATGGTATGGCCACAGCATCGTTTCCAGCACATCATGCTGCCTGCCTTGTGGAGAGTGGGTTCCAGGGAAGTAAGTATGACAGTGGGAAAACTAACAAGCAGGCCCCTGCCCCTACAATGGTCCTGTTAAAATGGCCTAGTAGTTCCAACGTTCGTGGTTACAATGGATAGAGAAGTAAACAGAAAGCAGAGTCAACAGTGAGACAGGCTTGGACGGAGGTGTGACAAGAAGGACACTGCATGGCTGCTCAGTCCCCCTGGACACTGATGGCAACAGCAGCTGAGGCTGACAGCCTCAGGACCCTTCCCCAGCAGTGATGCGGATGAGCCTGCAACAACGAAGACTGTGCAGTGTCATGGTTGTTAATCTCTCAGCTCTCCACCATATTCCAGACAAGAGAACTATCACAACATACCCACCAGCCTTGAAACCTAGTTAACATGTATAGTAATGAATCACTTTCTACCTGGGTGGCCAATCCAGCCAGTGACACATGAAAAACAACAGAAAGAAATTCAGTTATGACCATGGAAGTGGCTCCCTTCCCATTTCTACCCTAATAAGCAAGGCCAGTCTGTTGGTTGCCATTAAATGGCCTCTGTTGGATCTTAACAGTGACAGGAGCGTTTATTACTCCTATGTGCCAGGTACTCTGGAAGCCTTCACGCATACACTTGCTCTGACCACACAAGGAAAACACTGTAGTTTTTGCAACTTAGGAAACCGAGAAAAGAACAGTAATTTCCCCAGGTAACAGAGGTGGTAAACTGGTGGAGGCAGGATTTGAACCTAGATTTTCCAGACTTCCAAGTCTGTGTTCTTTCTCTTACACTGCCTCTGCATTTCAGCTAAACCTTTCTTTCAGGGCTACTTTATCCAGTCAGCCAGCTCACCTGGTAGGTCAATCCACTTCGGTGGAGACAGCTGACATTACAGGATTGATAGCTTTTTCTTTTCCTCCCATTCTGTAACCAACCAAGGCTAAGTAGGAATGGATCCCTAATGAGCCATGCTCATGGCTCAGCGGGTGAGGACCCAGCAGCTGGATCAGTGGAGCACCACACAGCTTCTGGGATGAATGGGAAAAGCCAACGTACAAAGCTGCTCCCAAGAGAGTGAACTGGGAGATGGCACCTTTACTCGAGCTAATGAAGGAACATGCTGTACTTTTTAAAAGAACACTTTTAAAAGTAGTAAAGTAGGAGAAAAATCTCAGAAGAATCAGTCTCGTGTGGATGTGACACAGGGAGCTTAAAATAACATGGTTTCCAGGTGTGTGAACATGTTAAGAGCCGCTGGAGGGCGGAGCTGTGCTCGAGGTCCCTGGAATCCTACACGGAGGTCTACGCGCCAGAGAAGCTGGGTGTTACTGCTGAAAAGGGAGGAGGTGAGCCCCTCAGAACCCCAAGCTTAGAGGGGCAACCCGAAACCAACGCCCAGCCCCACACACTCGAGGCACAAGTCACAGCACAAGTCACAGTGTCTTCCTCACAACTTGCTAATCATGTTGGACAGCGAGGCCCACAGTCCCAATGGAGAAGCCATCACCTGCGTGAGGTGATCAGTTCGATCACAAGTTCAAGGACTGAGCGTCCCAGCTCCTCCACTTCCGGGGCCTTCCTGAGGTATGGATCCCCCAAGCAATGCCAGTCCACCCCAAGGGCCCGAGCTGGGTCACTGGCCGGCCCCTGACCGTGTCCCATGACTGGCAGCTCACCCTCTGTGGTCCACTGCTCTCCTGGAGAGAGTGAAGGAACAGGCAAGGAGGGCCGGAGACCGCCACCTTACCTCGGGCGTCAGCGCGTTGTTGTCCGAGGTCTGGCTGGACAGCAGAATGTGTGTGAAGCCCTCCTCCTTCCGCACCACAATGTCTCGAAACCGACAGTTGCTTTCGTTCTGGCGGACGCTGTACCTGAGCCTCTTATCAAAGACGTAGTCCTTCTCGGCCTCCAGCTTCCTCTTCACGGGGCTGTGCAGGTTCAGCCCCCCGTTGGTCAGAGCAGAGCCTTCAATAGCAGAGAAGCGAAGTAAGAAACGGACACAAGCTACAGTTGCCCGAAAGTGGTGGATGGCCTGGACTCTCGGTATAAAGACCGAACTGGCCCTGAACTTGCTTTGTTCTCTGGAGGGGTCAGTGAAGACCCGGGGCTTAAATACCACATCTCCAGTCTGAAGAGCACCTAGGGGCTCTCTGTGAAAGGCCTGGCTGTGTGGCCCTCACCTTCCCACCCACCCACTTCCTGCACCCTTTTTCTCAGATTCCTGGCAAAAGGAGTCCCTGGGCTCTTGAGAAGCAGCCTTGCCCATCAGTGGACAGGTGTGACAATGAGAAATCATTAGGAAGAGCAACCATACCCCCTAGCCTTTCTCCAACTTGTAGTAGTGCTGATAAACACTTCTAATACACTTCACGGGCTTTCTCTCATTCACTATAACAGCCAAAGCCAGGGTGCTGACACCTCAGCTTCCTTGGGGACTAGATCCCGAGCTTAGGGAGGTGAGCACCAACCAGTCAAGGTCTTCACATCTTTCTCCTCTTCCCCATCAGTTATAATGGCTTGGCATTTTTATATCTTGCATATTAGCAAATGGCCAGAGAATGCCCTGGTTGAAAAGGTCTGAAAACTAATGACAGAGCCAGACTCAGATGTTTCCCAGTGTCATCACCCTTGAGAAGCACCAGCAGCTCTTGAGGGTCCTGAGAAAAGCGTGTCATATCTGTACCCCAAAACCTTCTTCCAGAGAAGGCCTGAGAACATGCTCAAATGTGTATTTTAAAACTTCCCAGTCTGGGGTGTGGGGGTGGATCACAATCGTCAATATCAGAAATAAAAGAGGGTCATCACTACTGATCATAATGGACATTGAAAACGTAATAATGAAATACTACAAATAATACTCTGCTGGCTGATTAGATAGCATAGAAAAAATGAGGCAAATTCCTTGGAACACACAATTTTCCAAAAGACACGTGAAGAAATACACAATCTCGATAAACCTCTATTAAGAAAATGGACTCAATAATTAAGTCTTCTAAAACAGAATGTACTAGACTCAAATGTATTATATCAAACATTTACAGAAGAAATATCATCATCTCCAGCTGGATGGGGGTGTGACAAGAAGGACACTGCATGGCTGCTCAGTCCCCCTGGACACTGTTCCAGAAATCAAAATCAGAGGAACTTTCATGTTGTGGCATTGTTCAAATACCAAAACCATATAAAATTATGACAAGAAAAAACTGTAGACCAATATCTCTTGTGCCCATGGATTCCAACGTTTTCAAAAATATTAGTAAATCAATGCCAATAGTGGGAAAGAGAACTTTATGCTACACACATAAACAACACTGGTTCAACATGAAAAAAATCAGTCAGTGTAACCTACTGTATCAGTAGTCTGAAGAAGACAATCTTATGACTAGATCAACTGGTGAAAGAAAAGCATGTGGCAAAGTCTAGCAAAAGAGCACTTCCCCAACTTGACAAAGAATAGCATACCTCCAACCACCATCAGACCTAGTGGGGAGAAGTTGGATGTTTCCTTCTTAGGATCTGAATCAAGGGAAAGATGTTCTTTGTCCTGATCAGCATTACTTGGAAGTCCAAGTTAGTGCACAACTACACAAGGAAAAGGAGAGAAGAGAGAGGAAGGAAGGGTTGGGTCACAGAACTCAAGAAGGAAGAAATAAAATGAATTTTGCATACATATGGTAAGATTATTTAGCACTGAAGAACTGAAGAGAAAAAAGTCAACTACTCCTGGAACTAATAAGCAAATTCAACAAGGTCACAAGACAAAAGGTTAATATGCAAGTCAGTTATTTTCCCACAAAACAGCAATAAACTGAACTTTGCCATTTAAAAAAGCAGTACTATTTGCAACAGCAACCCAAAATATGAAATGCTGACATATTAATCTAATAAAATACATACAGGATCTCATTGTAGAAAACTAAAAAACTGATGAAAGAAATAAAAAAGGATCTAAATAAATGGAGAGATTATTCTGTTTGTGAACTGGAACATTCAACATTTTAAAGACACCAATTCCTCCTAACTTGATCTACAGGTTCATGTAACAACAATCAAAATTCCAGTTAAGACATTGGGTAGATACTGTCAAATGAGTTCTAAGCTTTATTTAGGAAGGAAAGAAGACCTAGCGTAGACTAATACTTCAGATTAAGAACAAAGTCAGTGAACTCCCACTACAAAATTCCAAGACTTAATATAAAGCTACAATAATCAAGACATTGAAAAAACTGATATATAAGATCAATGAAATAGGATGGAAATGTCAGAAGAGACCAAAACAAATGTAATGAAATGACCTTTGGTAACAGCATAAGGACAGTGCAGTGGAGGAAGGAGTCTTTTTCCAACACATGGTACTAAAGCAGACATTCCATTTGCAGAAGAAAAAGTAATCCTAGACACAGTCTTTACGCTTTTTACAAAAACCAACTCTAAACCAATTACAGTTATGAGTGTAAATGCAAAACTATAAAACTTCCAGAAGATAACAAGATAAAACCCCACGAACTTTGGCTTTGGCAAAGAGTTTTTAGATCTAGCACCACAGACAAGTTCCGTGAAGCAAAAAAATGGTAACTTGAATTGGTAAATAAGTTATCAAAATTCAAAACTTCTGTTCATTGAAGGACACTGATAAGAGAAACACACAAGCTACATACTGGGCAATAACATGTTGTAAAGTACATATGAGAGATTTTATATCCAAAATATACAAAGAATTCTTAAAAAGGAACAGTAAGAAAACAAATAACCCATAACTTAAAAGTAGGGGAAAGATCTGAAGACACTAGCACAGACACAGGTAGCAAACAAGCATATTTAAAATGTCATCACTATTTTTCATTAGGGAATTAAAACAAAGAAATGAAAGCCAAGAGGCATACATTCATTGGTCAGCTGACCTCCAAAGAGCTAAAAACACCAACTGACAGTGAGGATACAGACTAACTCGGACTCCTTCACTGCAGCTGGGAATATGCAATGGTGCAATTACTTCGGGAGGCTGTGTGGTCTTCAAAAACTAGAAAACCAGGTATAGTCATACACACTGTAATCCCAGCTACTCAAAAGTTTAAGGCAGCAAGATAACAGGTTTAAAACCGGGTTTGGAAACACAGAAAACTCTGTCTTAGAGTAAAAAAGGATGGGGCGCAGCTTCCTTGAGCACTGGCCTACCAAGCCCAAGGCCCTGAGTGCAAAACAAAACGCAATCTTAGCATCCATCACCATGATCTAGCAACCATCACCATGTCTAAGGAGTGATGCACCAAGACTATTTGGAAACCTTCATCCACAAAACAATAAAATACAGTAACCCAAAATTGAAAGGTCCTTTACCTGGTAGGTCCTTTAATTACAGAATTCATAAACAAATTGGCACCTCCATATAATGGAACATTAGTTGGTGATAAAACGAAATAGCTGTCAAGCCACAAAAATGAATTAATTTGAAATGCACATTGCAAAAAGAAGGCAGTAAGAAAAAAAAATCAATGCATTACGAGATTCCAATTAAATGACATTTTAGAAAAAGCAAAGCTATAATAACAGCAGAAAGATCAGTGTTTTCCAAAGGTTCAGAATAAGAGACAGGTTAAATAGGTGAAGCACAGGGAATTTTTCGAGGGCAATAAGATGATTCTGTATGATGCCATAATGGAGAATCCAAGACATTAAGCACTTGTCAAAATCCAAAGAACTTTACAGCATTGAGAGCAAATGTGAAAGTATGCAAATTTTAAAATATCATTTAGGAGGCTGTGGGGTCCCAAGATGGCATGCATAATGTGACAAGAGAATCTAACAGTATTATTATATATGAAACAACCTCACTGAAGGTAGGAGGGAAAGGGGCCAGCAGAAGTAGATGCTAGAAGTGAGTGGACTCTGTAAAATTAAGGAAAAGTATGTACTAGGTAAGCTCCATACTGCAGTGGCTACCGTGGGTTCCTGTGGAGAAGAGGGCTGCCACTCTGGGGCTGCTGTGTATGTGCCCCGGACTCAAGAGATTTGGCAGGAGGAGACACAAGGTTTTCACCGCTAGCGGGGGAATTCTCAGGTGAACAGACATCATGAACACTCTCACCCAGCTTACTCCCAACTCGGATGGTTGTGCACAGAGCTAAGTATGCGAGCCTGAGTTAGAACACTCATATGTCTCCCTGCCCTGCCACCTGAGAAGATGCAGAGGCAAGACATCCCAAGAGTGAAGTGCACATCCGGGGCACCTGCAGAAAGAGCCAACTCCAAGAGAGGGCAGGCGACATCCAAGATAACCTTGGAGCTCGAGCACAGAGGAAGTCCTCAAACAGGACACAACAGCAGGACCTCCACAGCAATGGGGGTTTGTCCAAAGGACACAGAAGCCAACAGAAAGATTCCCAAAGCAGGAACAATTTGAGCAATGAAATGAACGACTACTGGATGATAAGTAAAAATACAAAGTCACTCTCTATGAGTCCACAGTGACAAAGATAAATGATTGAGTAAATAATAAATGCAGGCGAAGAGACTAGTCTTCCAGGTGAGAGAATTCCCAACAATTTTCATGGCTACTCCAACTTCAAGGCCATTTGCTTTAATCCTCAGAGCCTGGCTTTGCACACAGTTGCACTGGTATTTTTGTAGCAGGAACCTTTTCTCTCCAATGACAGCAGGTCTTGAAGAGAAGGCCACAGCTACATGAAGCCTGGTTCAACATGGTGCTCATGGTACCTGGACATCCCTGGGGATGTTCTTGGTGCCCAGAGCCCAGGGCCTTGAGTATACATTCATCCTCACTTGATCTCAGCCAAAGGCCAGAGGCAACAGGGCTCAGGATTTAATTAACACCAGGGGTCTTAGAGAGGCAAGCAGGGTCAAAGGCAGGGACCAGGGCATGAGCCATGAAGGGGAGTCCCTCCTGCAGGGTGGGGGAGGGTTGAGCAGCCCACAGGAAAGGGATGCTGCAGGGCACAGGGACGTGCCCATGTCATCCCGCAGCTTCTGTGCAGACACCTCATTTTGTACTTTTCCATTACTCGAAGCAACTGGGCTTTGTCAAACATCAAGATGCAGCTCCCGACACCTGGTGGGATGATTTAATGAACTTCAGAGAGCGAAGACGAGCATTTAATTAAAAGGCTGTGCTGGGGGCCGTTTCTTCAGGTTCCCCTGGCACCTCGGCAACATAGCAGGGCTTCCTGGGCCAAACTGCTGGGCTCTGCAGCAGCTCGAGCAGATCTGGGCCTTGGGTTTCAGACGCTTCCCAGCAAAGGGGCTGGCCTGGCCCCCACCTGCCCAGAAGCCAAGCAGCCCAGAGGCTCTGAGCCCAGGCTACAAGCCCCAGGCAGGGCCAGGCTGGGGTGACACACTCCTGCCACCCAGCGCGACAGCTCATGAGTGGAGGCTGTCCCAGGAGACGGACTCAGGCTCCCCTGATCTGAGCAGCTCTGTCATGCAACAGTCCTGAGCAGCGGCCACTGTGGATCCACTTTACAGATGAGGAAAAGCGAGTGTCTCATGGATGTCACAAAGATTTAAATGGGAGAAGCAGGTCAGGAGCCAGCTGTCTTGTTACTCGCTCTTTCAAAATCTAATTACGGGCCAGCTGCCCCGCAGAGAGGCAGGTTCCAACACAGAGAATCAGGGCCCTGCTGCACAGGGCTGCTATGAGGTGGGGGAACATCACTGACCAATAACTTGCACATAAAATAATTACAAATAAGGTGTGTGACAAAGAACCCACTGGGTGCAAGGTGAAGCAGTCCCCCAAGACTGAGAGCTCTGGATGTGGACAAGGAGGACAGGCCTAGGGTTCTGTCAGAACACTAGGCTCAGCTGGCTGGCTTGGACTTGGGAACATCCGACAATTTGGGCCTGGAAAGGACAGGACCCAAGGCACTCGGACCATATCGCCTGCAGCTGCGATCCATTCTGCCTCTCCTCGAGGACACGTAGCGGGAGGCAGCTCAGGCTCTTGCATTGGGCCAGGCACCTGCCCATCCGACATCAGGTCTCCCAAGAGCCTGCCACAGCTGGTGGGGCTGGACCTGTGGGAGGCGCACGGAAATCCCGGCCCCATGTCTGCTAACGAGGAGAGGCTGGGATGCCACACAAGCTCAGAAGCATCAACCTCCTTGTTCTTCGGACAGGGCTGAGAACTGGCCAATCACTGGGACACCTTCCTGATGCGGACTGAAGGACGAGGCGCCCCTTTGGTGTCGCACCTCCCCTTGTCCACCCACCCCAGGCCCAGAGACCAGAGACCCCCACAACACTGGGTGCAGGCCACCCAGGGGCACCACTGCATTCAAACCCACTTCCCATCTTGTGAGTCTAGAGGACACAAAAGCACCGGGACTGGCTCCCTGCACTGCAGCGACTAGAGGACGTGAGGACACAAGGCTCACAGGAAAGCCCCATCCTGCCAGCTTCCTTCCTTCTCTCTCCCCAAGCCTTTCTTCAAAGCACACAGGACTATTTCCCATTAAGGCAGCTCCAGACACTCTTGCTCCGCCAGGGCACTTCTACACCAAACACACGGAAGTGACAGGGAAAACACAAAAGGAGAAATTCAATAAGATGGAGCTGGGCTCTCGCAAACACGATAATCATCTCTGGGAGTGAGAGGCACAAAGCATCCACACAGGCAGCGAGCAGGGCGGGGCTCAAGACAACAGGGACTCAAGTCTTCCCCGCAGGATGGGAAGGGCCCCCTCACCAGGGGCTGAGTGGGTCCTCTTCTACCAGGAAGGCAAGGAAAAATAACAAAGATATGCTGTCTACTGGGAGCTCAGAGCCAAGTCAACACAAAACTATCGGAGAAACAGGGTCAGGGAGAAAGCAAAGAAAAAGAAAAATGAAAATATCCCTCTTAAAATGCCGAAGTGGGCAGACGTCTTATGTTTAGACACCAGCGCACAAAACCAGCACCGGAAGTATGAATGGCTGCAAGAAAAATAATGCAACTCTCATAGAACAAGGACTTTAAAATGGGATAGTGTGAAGTGTCCCAAATGATAGAATAGAAAGAAAATGTATTTAAAATAAACTAGAAAGTTTCAAACCAAAAGCAAAAAAGAAGGAAATGAAGACAATGAGTGAGATAATTAATTCAAAAGCAAATCTGAATAGGAGAAAATATTTGCATACCAGAGGTAAAGGGCTAATATCCCCAAACTGTGAAGAACTTCTAAGTATTTAAGTTAAAATGACCAAAAAAAAATTTCAGAAAAAAAGAAAAAACAGACAAAAGATATGAACAATCTACAACATTATATCGAAATGGCCTTAAACACATGATTACAACTTCACCCCAAAGAATAATACAAATTAAAACTCTAATAAAATAAAGGAAAATTAAACCACACTGAAATAAGCTTTCTTAGCCATTAGGCTGGCAAAAACTGAACCTCTTGACAATATACCCTGCTAAACCGAATGTGGGGAGTCAGGTTTTCTCCTAATTGTGGGGAGGGTACTAAAAGGTACAAGCAAGAATGGAAGGGAATTTGCTGATCTGACAAAACATCTCTGCACTTATTCTCAACCAACAGATCTACTTTATAAGCTTAAAATGAAAATATATCTCCAATGGTATAAAATATACATATAGAAGATTATCCTTTATGGGGAAATACTGATAACCACCTAAATGCCCAAGCAGATTGCTGGAATAAACTAAAGTATATTTATACAATGGAATAGTACGCATCTATAAAAAAATGGAGAAGATTAACTCTTCAAACTAAGATGGGAAAATAACATAGATAAATTAGTTTATTTCTGCAAAAATAAACACAGGAAAAATAGATCAGAAAACAATGAAACTGGTCACCCACACACAGTGGGCTGGAAGAAAGGAATAAAAGGAGAGGCAAGGAGAGAGAGTTCTCTGGGTGTGTCTTTGTCCTTGAATTCTTAGAAGTATGTTAAAGCACTGAAGAAATAAAATAAAACCAACAAAGAGGAAAAGTAAATGCAAATAGAAATAAGTAAGCCTAAGTATATTTAACACACTGTATCCACGCTGAAGGGGGATGGGAAAAGAAATACTACAAACTACTCTGGACATTGTGTTATGAGTCTATGTCCTGAAATAAAGCCACGATACTAATTCATGAGTTTTCGTACAGAGCAGTGAGGGTGCAGCATTCCCAAAAGTGGTTTATGAACGGTAGAGGTTGAGAGAATGAGTAGATATGTGATGCTGTGAGGAAGAGTCCTCCCCGTGGGACAGGACAAGACAAGGGAGCATCTGGTGAGGTGAGGAGGTGAGTCTAAGAAAGTGCACCTATTTCCTAGCCCTGTCAGTGCGAAGAGCTTAGAAGAAAGGAACCTTAATAGCCATGGGCCACACTAGCTCCTACACATTGGTTTCTGAATGACAGTCACAACTGAGATAAGGCAAGGCTTCTAAAGAAATGGCTGCTCCCAGGACTTGACCAGGCCAGGTACAGGCTGGGCCACACAATCTTGTGCCGAAAGGGAAGGAAGTGCTCAAAAGAATAACTTGATATGTCAATAAAACACACAAGGTGCTTCCGTGGTCTCCTTCTGATCAAATCTAGGACAATCTGAACATCAAAATGAACAGCGGTAGGAATGGATTCTAAATACTGTGATAAAAGAGGAATCCCTAAGTGTGCATGGATAATGAATGGCAGGTGGGGGAGGAGTGGGTGGGTGGGTGGTGGACAGATGGTTAATGAGTAGGTGGATGGGATGGATGAGGAAGAAGGAACAACATCATTGTCAAGTATTCCGGGGAAGATGCACAACCTTGGTCTCATCACAGGGAAACACCAGCAAACCCAAAATCCTCAGTAAAATAATCAGCGTGTATCATTCAACAGTGGCAGTTTCTTTAAAGATAATGGAAACTTTCTCCAGGTTAAAGGAGACCAAAAAACATGATGACTAAAGTATCATAAGATTCTAGGCTAGACTGAATTTTTATAATGGCAGAAATAAATATCTGTAAGACATTATTGGGATAATAGAGAAAATTGAAATATGGACTGGAGATCAGCAAAACTTCTGGAATTTCATAAATGTACTGTATTTACTTAAAAGAATATCCTCTTTCTTAGAAAATATGTAAACTAAATATTAAGGAAGTTAGGAGGCATTATTTGTACTACCTAGAATTACATGATTTATAAAATCAATAATTTGTATATGTTATATGTGTATCTCTCTCTATACATAAATGTACATTTACATATACAGAGATAATACAAAGAAAGCAAACACAACAAATGTTGAAACAGTTGAATCCAAAATGAGATTCTTGATGATGCTTTCTGTAAGTCTAAAATGTTTTCAAAATAAAAAGTTAAATTCATTTGTAAACACAATCATCCTGCAAATAAGAACCAAATTAAACTTTTTATATAAGAGATAACTCTAAGCAATACTCAGAGAGATAACAGAATATTTCCTAGAACATAAAAAGCAGCTCTTTGTCTGGCAGAGCACTCTTGGTACTAAGTAGGACTAACAGACAAATCATAATGAAACTGCAGAATGTTATGGACAAAGAAAGTTCTTAAGATGTCACACACAGAGAAAAATAACATTAACAAAAAGGAATGACAGACTGGTAAGGGCAATAACAAAGATGATAAAAATGAGCTACTATTATTAAAATGATGATTGTGTTTTAAAAAGAATTTCATACCCAGTAACAATGGCACATAGAAGATCAGTAAATGAGCATTTTTCAAAATTTCCACCCTCAGGCAAGTCACCCATCCTAGACTCCAAATATTATACCGAGAGAAACTTGAGAAAACTAGAGCTAATTGAGATGATGCACAGGGAAAAGAAAAAAACCAGGTAAGTGGTCTTCTTAGTAAGTGTGATTATTGGTCGTAAAAACAAATTATCTTTGATGTTTAACAATGGTGGGTATACAAAACAACAGATACGGAGGGACACGTCCAAAGACACTTGAAAGCTAAGAAGAGGCTCCTTGCTCTATTCAATAAGAAGACCTCATATCTATTAGAAAAATATCATCACTAATATGTGTGCTAAGTATAATCTATATCTGGACTCTGACTGAGCCCTGGGGGAGAGGATATATAAAATGAATCAATTCAATTAAAACTAGAATGGGTCAGGGGACTGGAGTGAGAAAGAAAGGTGTGAAAAAGAATAAGAAAGAAATGTGAAGTAAAATAGTAGAAACACCTCAAATATAAAGATTATCATGTTGGTCTGTAAACAGGTTAAATGTATTAATTAGAAAACAGAGATAACCAGATTAGACAAAAGAATAAAAGTAGGTGGAAGATTTTCTGAGGAAAGACATTGAAAAGCTCAGAAAGACATCGTAACTCAGCTAACAGCAAGGGAGGAATCTGCCCAGAGAAATGCCGGTGGAGGGAGGGAGCGCGGAGCCAGGGGCAGCTACACACACACACAGAACCCTGGCGACCGACAGGTGCGGTGCAGCTGCCCTGGGCTAGGTGTGAGCTGTCTGGGTGGTCAGGAGGCACAAGGCTGGGGTGTTGATGAGGAGCACAGAGGAGGAGCAGACTAGGGGTGCACTAGACAGCACTTTCACCAAGCAGTACCATTTTCTGGAACACTTCCACTCCCGCAGGGGCTCAGAATCCACTCCCAAGTCCTCCCCCAAAAGCATATTCCATCCCAGGCACAGAGGGGCCACAAGATCCCTTGGATAGTGAGCAGGAAAGGGAAGGTTCGGCATCACCCAAGGATGCCACCCCTAAGTGAGGGAGGCACGGTCCATGGCAGTCCCACAATTGACACAGCCATCCTCAGATTCTACAGCAGCTCTTTCAGGATCACAGACACCGGGCTTGCAGTGACATAGCCCTATCCCAGGGCAACCCCAAGCCCCCCAGTGTGGCTACAGCATCTTTCTCAAGCTCTTCTCCCAATTTTCACCACAACAGATACTCATAGTAGCTGAGCGGAAGCCTCACAGGTCACCTCATTCGGTCCTCATCAGAACACTGGCAGATCCTGTCTATCCTCACCTGACACATGAGAAAATCAAAGCCTGTGTCACGGCACAGACAGGTGTCAGCTTGGGGGCCACACAAAAGCGCTGGGACTTCAGGCTTCATGCTGGACTGGAGCACCAAGACTCTGCAGCCAGACCCCAGAGCCAGCTCCTCCTTTCATTTGGCACACGGGACATTCTGTTCTTCCCAAGTGCCCAGTGCTTGTGGGACAAATCAGGGAAGAGTTCATGGATTACACTCTTCCCTATGTCGCATGACACTGTTCACCGAAGAGCTCAGTCCACTACTCTATCAGCATCCACATCTGCCTGATGCCCCCCACCTGATGCCTGATGCCCCCCCACCCCCGACTGGTGTCTTTGGGGACAAGCCTGAGACGTATTCACCTTTGTGTGCACAGCGATGAACCCAGCACCCAAAAGACACCACAAAGTGTTCATTGAGTTAATGTGTAAACTAGCAAACAGGGCAACCAAGTCAGACAAGCATATGATACCACGTGCCAAACTCATCCATAACATCCCGGCGCCTGCCCGCTCACATAGGAAGCCGCAGCCTCATCAAGCATCACTCATACTTCCTAAGCTTTGCATTTGCCTCTGTGTGAAAATAAGTGCTTTCCACAATCAGGTGGATCCTACATCCAGATGACTAATTCATACTCATGTCACACCTGGCTCACAGCAGCCGGGTGAGATCTCACCTCTCGGAGATGCCGAGAGCACCGTGTGGTATGAGTACTATGAGCTCTCCTTCCCTCGAGCAGAAAGTAGTAGTGCCTTGTGCAGCAGGAGCCATCAGAACTTGGAAGGAAGCCAGGGGCCCAGTCATTCTCTTTCCTGGGTGGACACCTGCCTCCCTCCCCACTCTTGGTCTCAGCTTGCCCAACGCAATTCCCATGTGACCCTCCTGTCAGGTGTCTACCCATCCTGCATTTACAGCCAGCCCTACAGCCCCGCATTGCATCATTTAATGCGGACTATTGCGACACACCTGCCCCTGGGGTGCACTTCTGGGAGGACAGGTGTGGATTCACTGTCAGGAGCCGTCCTCTAACTCATCTTGGCTCAGCACAGCACCCTTCAGGGATGGAAATGTGCAACAGCTGCATGGTTCAGCAGAGAGCCGGGGGCTCCTGAGACTTTAAAACTCTTTGCTTCATTTTAACTAACTGGAATTTAACTTCCTCTACTCACAGCTGGCACTGGACAATTATCCACACCTTACATAATCTCGCATACCCTGACCTAGCATTTCTTGAAAATCTGGTTCCTTGTGCATCCCCAGATAGAACCCTTCCTCCTTTTATTTTTATCTCTTCATCAAAGATGAGAGCTGAACCTAGGGCCTTTGCACTGAGCTCCATCTCCAGCTCCATTGAGTTGCCCAGGTTGGGCTCGAATTTGTGATCCTCCTGTCTCAGCCTCTCAGACTGCCAGGATTACAGGGGTGGACCACCATGCCCAGCTCCCAGCTGGCTTCTTGAAGGCATGGACTATGATCGTTAGTCCCAGAACCAGTGATGCCCACACAGAGAAGGGCACACACCCTTATATGTGGAATAACCCCATGCCACGGGTGCACTGCCAGGTCTTACAGGAGTTCCCACCTCCGACCGAAGGAGAGAGAGTGGGAAGCACGATGAACTGTGGGCCTCCTGTTGGCTCTGTAAAAGGATATAAGCCCTGAGTATGTTCTTCCATCGCCCCACCACCATGTTCTTGGGCAGCAGAAACAGTCTGTGAGGTGGACAGGCACCAACCCCCGGGGGGTTCAGCCTGGCCCTGAGGCTGGACGCAGTGCAATGAGCAGAGGAGCTGATGCTTGTCCACAGCTGAGCAGAGCCCTTGCCCTAGGGGACAAGGCCCAGACTCGCAGCTATAGTGCTTAATAGAGCAAGTTTGGGTCTTGTATAGGAGCCCTCTCTAGGCCGTGATGACCCATAAGGGGCGCGTCTGGCAGGTTGTTAGGGTGCCCCAAAGGGGAAGGAGGATGGTGCAAAATCAGAGTGTCAACATCTTACAGGGAAATGGCACATGGCGTCAGACCCACCAGCTCTGGACAGCGCTTCCTTCACGAGCCTGAGGCCAGGACAGGAGGGAAGTGGTTGGAAAAACCCCTGTCACCACTCCACCCCCACGTGCAATGAGGCTTCAAGGTGTGGGGCAAAGTGCTCAGTGTACACCCCGAGCCCAGGACATGCACTGTGACCTCACAGCTAGTCAGCAACCCAGCTCCGAACCATCTCCATACTGGGCATCCCTGACTCTGTGCCAGTGCAGCTACAAAGCTCAGATCCACAGGGACATTAAGAAAAAAACTCTTAGTCATCACCTGGCATGCTCTAATTATGTCTGATAAAATCCATACACTCTGAATTTCAAGAAAGTTGAGGTTCTAAGATTGCTTAGAAGTGCAAAGTGTGATGATTATATACATCTTGTGATGTTTACTGCCAGGCGTCTAAACATCTTAAATAGCAGGGCAAAGCATGAATTCAAAATGCAAAGTAATCTGATGAAAAGGAACTATTCCTACAGGTCGAATCATGCTTCCCATGCTCAAATCCGCCTAGGTCAGGCCAGCTCCAAGAGCGCTATCATGCCAGATTCCTGGGACATGGCAAAATGTCCTGCAAGGTGTATAAAGCTTGAGTGGGCCTGTTTAAAACTCTTTTTACTTCCTTTTCCTGCCACTCCACCGCTCAATACCGACAGGCCTCCCCTTTCTGGTCTCACTCTGCTTTTGAGCCTCACCTTCCGTTTTGTCCCTTAAACACCCTGATGCCTGCGGGTCTCAGACGCTATGATTACCTGCACCTGGCCATTGCCTTGGCTGTCCTGGTGGCCAGCAGCACCGTTCCCAGCCACCTTCACATCATTTTCACAAATCTTTCAGGGGCTTGAACAGCCTTCTTCCAGGAAGCTGTCTCCTGGGCTCTCCTGTGGTGGCTCCAGCCCCTTCTGAGTTTTCAGCACACTCAGCTTTGCAGCCAATCATCAGGGACCAGCTGGTCCCTGATGTGTCATTATCTTCGAGTTCCTTGGAAGATGAGATTCGTGGTCCCTGTATCCTCCCTTCCAGCACATTGGGGTGTCAAGTAAATGTACCTTTGACTGAATTCTAGGGGGAAATTATCTCAAAAGGTTGCTGTCTGAACATACAGTGCTTGACTCAGAGCAGTGTCAACAGGGGTCTGACAAAGAGCGTAAATGGAGTGCACTGGTGACATTACAGGTCTCTTATGAATGTCCCCACGAGAGTTTATTTCCCATGTCTACACATCTTTGTGTGTCCAAGCTCATGCATCCTTTGGGCCTCAGGTGAGACACCACTTCCACCTCATCTCAGAAGCAGAGATGCAGAAGTTCACTGATCTGGCTCTCAACTGACCCGACCACACAGAGAATTCCTCTGGCCAGCTCCTCCAAGTATCGCTTAGAACTGGTAGGATGGCCATATCCCTTGTGATGTAATGAACACTGCATGTTCACCCTGCGCTCCATGCCCTGGATACTCTGTCACCCTCCAGCCACTCCTACCATATATATTCCTCACACATTCTGCTCTGTGTACTACATTCACCATTTATATCACCTCCTCCAAAAAAGCCCCTCCCCCCAAGCTGGCTTTGGCGCCACCATATTTTCCACATATCTCCACTGCAGCTGAAGGCATCACAGAGAGGTATAAATAGTTCCCGAGCAGAACAGTCACTCAATAAGTATCCACTGGCTTAACACACATAACAAGAGATTAACGTAGCCAATGTGGAACATGTCCTAAGAAACAAATAGGAAAATGCAAAGATCCACTAGAAAAAACATGGAGAAAATGAAGTAACAGTTTTTCAATATCTGCCATATGGTGGGTACTATTCTAAGGGCATGACAGAAATGAATTCACTGATTCTTTACCCTAACTTTATGAGGTCTAATTATCTGCCTTTCATCAATGAGGACATGGCCCAAAGAGGCTGTGATTCATCTGAGGCAGACAGTGGGCTGCTGACTACCTCGCACACAGTGTTTCAGTGCTCACCCTCCACCAGGGCAATGCACAAAGACAGAGTACAGGGTGTAGAGGATGCTTCCACACATTACAAAGACTGGCAAGGGCTAGGCTGGCAAGAGCACTGCCTTTCCAGTGGGCAACCTGGCCATCATCAGAGAGAGGAACAGTTAAGTCCTTGCACGCCATAGATTCCTGACAAGATAAAAGAAGACAGCAGAGTCACATGTCCTAGCACACAGAACAGTCGCAGGTGGGTTACACAGCAGAGGGCTCTGGTCACCTCTGGACTTTACTAGATTCACCTCAGGAAAGTCTTAAGAGATTATATAGGGATGGATGGATGGATGGATGGATGGATGGATGGATGGATAGATCCATCCATACATACATACATACATGATTGTTCTTGTTCATCATTCAGTCAACAAATATTTGAGCAGATATATAATATACATTGCACAGATCACACATAATGTAGAATAAGGTTAAGGATAAGTGACCTTGTTAATACTGGGGACTGGATGACATCAAGTAAGTCAAACACCAAAAGCAAGGCTTGCCTGCTACAGTAAGAGCTCAATAACATATCTACAGTGGCTCTCACCCCCTGAAGCACCGTCATGGCCACCATGAGAGTAAAGACTGGCTATTTGGGGGGGAGGTGGGGTAGAAGAGACAGCATGGGGGTCCGTGAAAAGCCCTGCAAGGACAAGTTGGTAAACTGGTTTGACTGTTATTTGGAGCTATCATAGAAGCCATACTCCCTCACTTGTACCCACCACGCCCTCCACTCCATCACCCGCACCTCGCCATCAGAGCACATTCACATACAGACAGATCCTAGGGCTTTTCTGAGCTCACAGAACGAGGAAAACAACACTTGAGCTCGCACAGAAAGTGACTAGCTGACTTTCAAAGCTTAACAGTGCTCAGTTTCCATCAGTCTCTTCTCAATGCCAAGTCAAATCCAAGGCTGAGCCCTGGGGAGAGCTGATTTCCCTTTGGATTTGCCAGGGGTCAGGTTGTTCCTGTTGCTAGAGTCAAGTTTCCCATCCCAGTCTGGCACTGTCCCCAGGGTATAAAGGCCAAGTGGGATGGAGTCTGAGCATCACCACATAAAAGAGTTTTAAGTTCATTCATGATCACAAGTCACTGACTTGTCACACTTTGAAAGGCAAAACACAAAACCCCGTGAGGCTTCTGTTGTTATAGGTTTGGACGATCACCCCCTCCTGAACACCAGAAAGGCTGGGTGGCCTTTGCCTGAGAGTAGGAGCTGTAAGTGTGTGAAAAGAACAGCTGTGCTCAGGGACAGACACCTGTGTCAGCCAGGGCCACCTCAGGGACACTCCTCACAGCCTGGCGTTCAAAGTCGAGTCTGGAGCTGCTGCCCGGATGCCCACAGCTGTCCTCTGTCAGCTTCTCCTCAGCCTCTTCTAGGACAAGCTGGGTGGTGAGAAACAGAGATGACTCAAAAGTTCATGAAGTGGGGTCAAAGGCAGGGCACGGAGTGAGAAGTTTCTGGCATAGTCACAGTTTTGAGGAAGCATGGAGGGGACCATAACAAGCCCAAAAGGTTATGCAGGACCTTTACGATTGCTTTCTTTTTTTTTCTTTTTTTCTTTTTTTTTTTCTATGATTGCTTTCTTGAGGGAGACTGACCTATACCCTTCTTTTCTCCTCCTCTCCTGGCCTGGTTTCAAAATAGAGGTTGCACTGACCTCAACGAAGAAGCTGGGAGCATCCAGGAGACAGTGGGCCTGCTCTAGAAAGCTCCTCCGGCAGCTCTAGAACATCTGCATTTGCCCATAAAACCAACTGGGCCTACTGAGCCTTCTTTCTGTACTCTTGTGAACATTTTCAAACTTCTTGAAGTTACATCTATCTAGGAAATTAATCACTCACCCAAGTTTTCAAACTGAACAGCACAGTCTGTCCTCCCATCTCAGGCTGCGAAGAATAGTCCCCGTCCTTAGTTATTCACTGAGAGTGTCATGGAAAGAGCTCTGACTCAGCAGCACTCAGAACACCTTTTGATCTGTCATTAGGAAAGTTTAGGAATTGGTCCTCACTGCCCGGAAGCCAGTGAGGTAGCAGTTCAGAGGATGGCTCTGGACTCCAACTGCCTGGGCCTCTTATCTGGCCCCAACCTGGACACTTGTAGCCTCCACTTCTATAAAATACAAAGAACTGTGGCTGCCTCTCTGGAGCACTACGCAGGTCACCAAATACACTTTGTAAACTCCCACGGCCTATCTCTGGGAAGCTCCTATCTTCTAAACTTCCAACTTAAAACTTCCCACCTCACAAACTTTCCATGTAAAAATTTTATAAAGGCAAATACAGATTAAGAACATAAGCATCTGAGTTCCTCCCAGTGAGACCACCCACATTCTCACCTCAGCCATGCTGTAGTTATTAATCTAGGACTGTGGCTCCCACAGAGGGGTCCCTGGGTCAGCGATTGTCACCACCTCTGTGGGGTCCACATTGGCTCTATGTTCCAGAGGCTGGAGACTACAGAGACCCCCAGAGTCATGAAGCCCTTTCCATGCTGGTGCTTGGTGCTAGAGTGCCTTGAAAACATGGCTGGCTTTCAAACCACTGTGATCAATAAAGGGAAAATGATGATCATGTGGAAAGAGTGAGTAGGAAGAGATAAACACACACTCTAGAAGGGAAGGCTGAGATCACTGTAAAAGATCAGCAGAGAGAAAAGAGCAAATGTTGCGTGTTCGTGTGTGCTGACGCATTCAGGGGTAGGAATAGTTCTGAAAACACTGAATCATGCAGCATATGAGTGGTAAAGCCAGTGACACACGACAGTCCTTGTGCATGACACATGGGAAAGGATACTCAGGAGTCAAAAGTGGACCTGCGCCACAAGCTGAGTACCCTCTGCAGGACTTGTGGTTTATGGGGGCCTGGGGAATGCTGGGAGGCTAGGAGACACCCCAGGCTGGAAGAGGGACAGTTGGTCCTGGTTGAGAGACCCTGCTGACAGCATGGACACTTTGGCCTGTTTAAACAAGAGCTCAGAGCAGTCCTCCTTGCCAGAACAGGACTGGCTGCCACCTAACCCAACAGCACTTCCAAAAGGGTAAAACCTTGTGGTGGGGACACACATACATAAGAGAAGACACAGAGACAGAGGCCTTGTGGAGAGCCTGGCTGAGTAGAGGAGAAAGTATCAGGCTTTAAAATTCTGAAGGCCAACTCACGTTCCCACCTGCGAGCTTACAGCCCAGAGAATAACTCTGAATCTACCAACAAAGGCATCTGTGAGCCATCGCTTACAGCTGAATAACTCTACGGGGGCTGCTCTCTTATACTCGCACCCATTAAAATCCAGTGTTCAGTGTGTATAACTCACACCTTGGCCCCTGAGGTCCCAATTCGTTTGATCAGGGTAGAGCCTGTTTTAACAAGCTCCCCATGGGATACTGAGGCAGATGGTCTCAGGACCACAAAGCCATTTGTCATTACCACAGAAGAATCAGAACCAAGTGGCGCTGAGCTTCTGCATATTTACAAACACTGCTGGGGAGAGCGAAGTTAGAAACTGAAGAAAGCACCGATTTAGTATTTGCACCCACAACACAGATCAGGGAAGTCAGCAGAAGTGAGTAACACGTTCATTATGTAAGCTGCTGTTCTGTATGCAAAACCTTAACTCACCAAAGAAGTTCAAACTGTATAAAAAGCAACAACCCACCCCCAAAGCACATGCCTCACAGTGCAGCCAGGCAAGGAGGAGCCTCCTCCGCTGTCCCAGGCCCCTGGCCCGCCCTCCACTGTTGGGAAGTGGGTCCCGGGGGTCCAGGTCAGGGGAAGGTCCTGCAGTGGTGGTGGGAGGAGTACCTTCAGGACTCCCCTGGGCAAGGACACTGCCTTCATTAGCGCTTTCCCTGGCAGAAATGAGGATACAGTGTGTTTTCTTTCACTACACTTCCGACTCCTTGGTGGAAAGTTCCAGTACACAACACCTCTTCTGTCTTGGCTCTTGGGTCCAAGAACCCTGGACTACTCTCTGTGACATTATTACCCTTCTTAAGGATTATCAGTCCTGGATGACGAGCTAGTTCTAACTACAGAATTACAGACCGGAAGTAGATAAGACATTTGTCACTACCCGTGATGGCAGAAGACAGGAATGCAGGAATGAGAGCAGGATGTCAAGTCTACCACGTGCATCTGACTCTTTCCAAGGACTCAGCTGGTGTCTTCAACAGGCAGCCAAAGGCAGCCACTCCTGTGTACTGGGAGGAGGCTGTGGGTCTCAGAGGGCAAAGTCCTACCTAGCTTTTTACGACTCTACTCTAACACCTCACCCAGTGACTAACCCTGAAGATGTGCTTGCAAAAGCAGTATGGAATTGAATTAAACCAGAGGTGAAGCTTCAGAGCAAGGCCCGCTTGCCATTCGCCATGTCTCCACTGGGGTCCTCTTCAAAGGTGCACCCCAAGCTCAGTGATCAGATGCTGTGGGCTCTGCACTTCACACAGGTGAAATCTGGGAACACCCTGCAAGAGGGCCCCACGAAAGACACCTTGACTATGGGACATAGGGAGCCGAAAGCCCCTTCTGGAACAGCTAACACCGAACACATCACGTGCAAGCGGCCTGCTCCTCTCCTGCTGGACTTGGGCACGACGGAGGAGAGGGCACAGGAGAGCACACAGGACGAGGAAGGACTAGAACAGCAGTTTGGCGCTGGCCAGACCACACACACACACACACACACACACACACACACCAGCCTCTCTGACAGTGGGATGCCCCACCCCGTCCCCAGGCCATGGATCAGGGGTCATCAATAAGGCCCTGCCCACTCGGGAATGTGCACAGGAGGCGAAGCCACCATCTCTCTTTCACTCTGGACTCTGGCGGCTCCCTCAGAAAGTCCTCCCCTGGGCTTCTCCTTAGTCTGGGGCAGCCGTGTTCTGAGCAAGGCAAGGGAGCCTACTGCCAGGAGCCTGGGCCCCCAGACTCCCGCACGGCACCCCAGAGCCTCGGGAGCTCCCTTGCCGCCCTTGCCAGGGCAGGGACTCCAAGACTGCCAGCAGCTGCCACGGGAACATCCAACAGGATACATATGCCAAGCTCATTTACAAGTTCACTTCTTCCCAAGAGATGGCTGTTTAACACAAACAGCGCCTCCGTATGCTCCCAGCAGCAGCACCTCGGCATCCCTGATCCCCAGATGGAAACTCGAATCGGTCTGGGGCCAAGACAAGCAAAGAAATCTGTTCGGGTGAGATTCTTGTCCCCGGACAAAGAGGAACCTCCAAGCAAGTGCTCGGGTTCCCCAACAAGAACCCCCAGGGACAACAGAACGGCTCTGAACACCACACAGCACAGTCACCACCATCTCTCTAGTGTGCGCTCGCCGCACCGCCCCATCCATCCAGCAGTGCCTCCTGCACCCGGCACCCCAGCTCTGCAGGCTCTGGTCCCCTCTGGGACACCCCACGCCCCTGCTCTGCTGACACAATGTCCATGCCTGCGCAGAGCTTTCTGGCACCCCAAGGCTTAGAATTTTCCCAGCAGGGAGACATGTAGGGGTGCCTGGAAGGAGAGCACCCGGTGGCTGGCACAGAGATGCCAGCCGTGAGGTAAACAGTAAAGGAACAGTTTGACACCCAGGAAATGTGGGATTTGGAGTTTGAATCACTGGGTCACGGCCTCCCTTTCCCTAGTTTCAAGCAGAAGAAATTCCATAATCTGACACAGCATACTTAAGCCCTTGGCTTCCAGGCAGAGCGAGACGGTGCAAACCAACAAAGTAGCACAGACTGCCCTGGAGCCCCATTGAACTCCTGCCAGGACTGGATGTTGGTGTCCCCCAAATTCACATGTTGAGCCTTAACCCTCATGCAGTAGCCTCAAATGCTGGGCTTTTAAGAAGTGGTTAAGTCATGAGTGGAACAAGTTCCCAAACAGGAGGCTAGAATGAGATGCCTTGTCCCTCCCACCAGGGAAGGACACAAGATGGCAGCGTCTACGAGGCTCAGGCCCTTCTCACACATTCACTCTGGGCTTCCTGATCGTAGGCTTCCCAGCCTCCAGAAGTATGAGGACAAATCTCTATTGTTTACGAGTTGCCCAGGCTAAGCTCTTTTGTTACAGCACCCTGAATGGACTCAGATAGGACCTAACACAGACATGAGCAGGACTGCAGCTGTGGACTGGTGTGACACAGGCCACGGCCAGCGTGGGCCAGAGAAGGAAGATGCTAGCTGGGCCCAGGCTCCCCTCGGGGATCCATTCTGCTGGAGCACTTGAGACAGAAACAAGGGCTCTGTCTGGGTCTTGGCCCTCAGGAGATGTGAGTCCCTGGTTGGGGGTGAAGGCCTCTGAGTCCCCTGTGGCAACATGGGTCTAATGTGGTGACCACGGCCTTGGGAACCCTGACGCACAACTGGGAACTCCCCACCCACTCGGGCCTCCACTTAGCAGCTCAGGCATGAAGTAAAGAACAGGAGAGAACTGCTAGCAGCGAATGTCAAGGAGGGGAGGGGTATGAATATCTCTGGGCTGCAGACAAAACCCCACCCACCACACTGGAGCCAAACCCAAGAGAAAGAAAAACCACCGACCAAGCCCGTTCTCCACCAACGCCGAGTGAGGCCCATCACATTCGCCACTGCTGGTGTCCTGATCGCCGACCTGGTCAGTCAAATCCACCTCAGGCTGATGGGACCCGTTTCCAAACTGCCTCTCGTCCTTCTCAGAGCCGGCATCCCCATTTTCCACGCTGTGCGGTGCCTTCTTCAGGGGCATGATCTGCAGGCCGCTAGGCGTAGTCCTGTAGGACACCGTCTTGGCAGCCCTGTCACCAGCCCCCGGGGGTTTGCCTGAGTAGCCCTTCCTGGGCTTCGACAGGGGTGGGTTGATTCGCTTCCGCTTGTGAGAAGTCCCTTTGCTCCTTCCTGGCTCCGCAGGCCTGTGGGAGAGTTTCTCCACTGATGCAGGGCTGCGGGTGTCACGCAGGAGCTTGGAGGTGCCTGCCTGCTTTCCGGACTTGACCCTCTTGTCCTTGGCCAGATGCAGCCCGTTGAACTCATCGATGAACTCCTCACAGTGCAGGAGGTGGTGCTCCGGCTCCCACGTGTCCTCCGTGCTCCCGTAGCCTTTCCACCGGATGAGGTACTCCCATTTTCCCTTCTTGTTCTTTCTCTTGTCTACAATCCTTTCGACCTGAGATAGAAGACAAGAGCCAGGAAAGACAAAAGTTAGTCACAGGCTTTGAGGACACCACCATGCCCTGGCCAGCGATCAGCCCCACTCCCATGACTGCTCATGGCCTGGGTTTATGTCACAGTATAATCAAAGTGAGCCACAGTCACACTCCAACTCCTGTGCCATGATGCTTCTGGTTCTATTCCCAGTATCACACTTCAGGGTTTCTGGAGAGACTTTTACTCCTTTCCAAGGCAGCAAAGTGGGCAGAGACTTTGAAAGTCCAAGTTGCTGTGGAGTATTCCTAAGTTACATTTATGGAGCACTCATATGGATAGCAGCCTGCCAATCTGTCCTTCTCTCTAACACTGATGATCACAAACACTCCTCAGGCCTTCAGGAGGCTCACATTGGACCAAAGGCTGGGCGCAGACACTCCTAGCTCATCTCCTGACAACTACTCCATGGCGTAAGTATGTTTCCTTGCTCGATTTCACGGGGATTAAGTAATTTAACCAAGCTGCAAAACTGATGAGGTAGAGGTAGGATCTGAGACACTCCTAGCCATACCTGTCCTCTTTACACTAGACCACAAGGACTCTCACAACTCAGAGAGTCCACAAAGAATTCAAATACACAAAGGATTTCAATCAGCGAAGCCCAGTTCCCTCACGCTGCAACCCTGGCTACATAACCAGAAGGCAGAGAGGGAAAGGCAGGCAGCACTGTGGAGAGCCTATGTGTGCCCCCAATACTCGCTTCTTATTCCCACTTGCACATGAAGAGATCACAAGGCAGCTGACTTATGCTATATGGCCAGGACATGGCAAAGATGGGATCTGAACCTGTTATCTGGCTTTACAGCCATGTAAGAGAACCCGCTCTGGGCCCATAAACAAACACACGTAGGGAAACACCAGCCTAATACTAATAACTGATGTATCTAAGTGAAGGATATTTTGAGTTCATTCATTATTATTTCTATCTTGCTATAGATTTGACATTTTAAAAAAATTTTTAAACAGAGGGAAATTCCCATGCTTCATCCCCAAAATACTAAATTTCATTGAAAAAGCAAACAATATATTCAATGACTATATCTTCTTATAGAATGCAATTTTGACACAATGAAATAAAATAACAAGTAAAGACTATGTCTTTGAAACAGGAAAAACAGGAGAAAGAAAGGTGCAATTAAATTGCTAATTTCTGAAGATAAGTAACAGATATGTGAGGATTATTATGACTTTGTTTATATGTATGAATTTCTGTAAACTGGGATTTCTCACTAGTGTTCTGTACATAACAGAGGCCATACAAAATAACTAAACAGTTTTTACTGCTTTGCAATTAATAACTATGGAAATAGCTAGGTCCTACTTTCCTTTCATAATACTGCCTCTCATAGATAATTTTAATTGTTTCTGTAACTGATTTATCTTCACTTAAATTGGCCTATGTCTATTACAATTTATTCCCTTACAAAATGTTCTGTGAACATCTGTTTTAGATTTATTGCATAATTTCTAGATGTATCACACCAACTCTTTAACAGTTTTTTAAAAATAAAATCATGCCAAACTCATCCAACTTCTGACCTGTGGGTCAAGGAATGGAGCTGGTTCAACTATTGTTTGTGACAATGCTCCAGGAAACCTGCAGTGCTTCTGTAGGAGCTCCCACTTTGCTTACTCTGAGGACATGTCAGGGGATACGTTCTGCAGGTTTGCAAAAGGAGGAAAGTGAATATACAAAGGACAACAACTTGGATGTCAAAAGCAAGCCCAGATATTTTTGGGGAGCTAACAGATGTGTTCTGACATGAAGGTCTCCAGCTCTACAAAGCACATGGTCCACTACCTGGGTGGTGGAATTTCTCCCAAAGATGAAGCAGGGGATCATGTTGGATAGACAGCCACACAATGGGTGAGTGGGTGGATGGTTGGGTGGACGTGTGATGGATGGATGGATGGAAACGTATGTGGATAGATGAATGAATGAATGAATGAATGAAGAAACGTGTAATAAGTGAGAGAATGAATGGGTGGATGGATGAGTAATGGATGAAAGGAAGTTAAAAAGGTGGGGTTATGAAGGGGCTGAGTGTAATATTTGAGAGCACAGACTTTAGACTATCTAGTTTAAATCCGCTATTTAAGCCTTATCCTGTGTTATGGAGCAAGTTTCTAAAACTCTTTGGCCCTCAGATGACTCATCTAGCAAAGAGGAAGTGAAACGCCTATTTCATAGGGTGGTTGTACAGAACATACAAATATGTGTTTTCACATTCCACAGTAAAGGTCACGAAATCTTGCATAGCTTCCTATGACCACAAACCTTGCTGGTGACTAAAGACAGGATGTTTCCCCATTGGCACAGTGCGTCCTTTTAGGACAATCCACTCCTCCCTGGGGAGAAGAGAGTCCACCTGCTCAGAGAAGCCCTTCTACTCGTGGAAGGTGGCCGTGTACTGCTGGAGAAGCTGGATGGGGGCAGTCATCAGATCTAGACAGCTGTTTGGGGCCACACTAAAAGGAGAGTTAACTTTGTTTCTTCCAAGTTACTGGAAGTTTCGACTGCAGTGTCCCAAGCTGCTTTATGGAGGACAAAAGGCCAGTGCTTCCACCCCTGGTCCCACCCACAGAGCCCCTGGAAGTTTTACCTAGTAGCAAATAAGAACAGCATGGACAGGATCATCCCTAGTAGCCTGTCATTTGCCAAAAAGAATCATTGGCTCTGCCGCCTTCCACTCCTATGAACCTGGGCATTTCACCCAACTCTCTGAGATGCTGTGTTAACATCTATAAAATATACTTAATAACAACAACAGGACTTTAGGAGAACTGAACTGAGAAGATTAAGAAATAGGAACAATGTCTCAAGCACCCCAAATCAGATAGAAGAAGAGGGATCAATCAAATAGGGAAGAGGGATCATTTTGGTCCCCATGAAACCCCCTGGCAATAGTGCTTCTATATACGTTATTTCATCCAGTGTTTAAAACAAAAAGTTATTTTCAGATCTGGAAAAACAAATGCTTCTTCTGAAAGACCACGAGGAACTCAAAGGACGACTCACCCAAAATCTTCCACCCCACTTTATCCCTGTCCTCACAGGGGCCCAGTCTCCCGCCTCACATGCCTGTGTTGATTTTCTGACTCTCTTTCTCCCCTTAGGAGTGGCTCCGACACAGTCTGGATTCTAATCTGCTCTCTTGACCACAGGATTCAACCTTGCATATCTGCCACCCTCCCCGTGTGGAGAACCTTCCTCTCCTGAAGTTCCTGGCCTGCTCCCTGCCACCTAACTCCCCCTTCTCACAGCACAACAGAGAAGGGCCCCTGCTCCTGGCGACTCTCTCTCAGATGCAGCTGCTCCACCTTCCAGGCCAGGCCATGTGCAACCTGGAAGCTCGGTCCTTGTGAAAGCAAACAACACTAATTTCCTTCCTTGCACTTGTTCATCCTAATGAACACACAGATACAAGAAAATTCAGCTTGCCGCGATCCCCCACAGCTTCTTTAGTCAAAGATAAGCAATCTGAGACACTGAACTATTCCTTAGAGTTCAACTAAATCATTAATTAACACTTGCTCTCTGTGATCCCAGCTAACTTGAGTCTATTCTACTGCAGATGGGGGCTGGGAATTCTGATACAATTATTACCAGTGCCGCAGTGACACAAGGATGGCTCTCTTGTTAGGAAATAACACTGATGACGTCACCTTGATTGGCACATCCTATGTTCCAGAAACTGTGTTCAACACTTATCAGGTATTAGATTTCATCTTTGCGCCCAGTCTTTCAGCTAGGCATTCTTCTCACCATTTGACAAGTGGGGAAACTTGAAGCTCAGAGAAGAAAGGTAATTTTCCCTTGATCACAAAGCAGATGGTTAATTGAGATTTGAACCCCAGTTCTCCTGACTCCCTAACTTGAATTTCTAGAGATTTAGTTATATTTCACCAGCAGGAAGGCATCAACAAAGTAGCGCCTGTGAAGTGCCCACTGTGTGCACCAGCAACATGTATGGACAGGTATTGAGGAAGGAAACAGTTTCAGGAAATTATCAGTAAGTATTGCTCTGTGGTGTCTGTGGTGCTTGGGAATGAATACACAACCTTGTACATGCTAAGCACGGACCCTACCATTGACCTACACTCTCAGAGTTTTTTAAAACTATTTCCGTGTTTGTTCTGGTACAAGACGTTAATTAAACTTACTAGCACTGAGCTACATCCCGAGCCTTATTTTTATTTTGGGACAAGGTCTCAAACTTGTGATCTTGTCCTGCCTCAGCCCCCTCAGTCACCCAGGATTGCAGATGTGCACCAACCATACCTGGTGCAAATGGGTATTGAACACGGTACAGAAGGCTGTGGAGTACAGCAGGAAACCAACAGAGCATCAGGGCATCAGAGCCTGGTGGGGACACAGCCTCTGGCAGCATCAGCATGAGGTGATATGTAATAAGGATATGGACAGTGAGTGCTGGGGAAGAGGAAGGAACAGTTATAGTCACAAAACTGCTTGGAGAAGGAATTTAAACAGAGATCAAAGTCAGTGTTCAGAGATGGAAAGAACACAAGCCCACAGGATGCCAACATGACAGCCATTTCCTTCTCCTCAATCTTCCAAATCACAGCACCTGACATTTATTCAGCACTGACTAAGGGCCAGCCACAGGTATACACTCTACTCACCTCCAAAGCAACCCAGTGCAATAGGTAGGTAGTTTTTCTTTCTTTATAGAAGATAAACTGAGGCACCAATGGGTTATGGACCTTGGCCAGGGCCCCACTTCTGCTCAACATGCTACAGCTAAGAACAGTGCCAAGCATCCATGCTCTGAACCCCACACTTTCCATGACGGTAACATGTATAGTTCCCTCCTCATGCTGTGGGCTCAGCCTGACCAAAGCCTCAACCTATCTGTAGCTCAAGAATCTCTTCCCAACTCCTGCCAATGTCACACACATCCGTGGCCCCTTTCTCTAGTTTAGGATTAGCTTCCCAAGAGTGGCTGTCCTGGGCCACCTGGCATGCCATGGCATCTCCTTCCCTAAGCACCAGTCACATTCTCCATCTCATAGGAGGAGACCCGACAGCTCCAAAACCCAGAATCCTGTTCCAAAACTGTACAGACTCTTGAAGAATCACCTTCCCGACAGGGGGGGTTGGCTTGAGAAACTTTAGTTGTAGCACATTCCTTGGCTTCTGAGAGCAAATGCCAAGGCAGGTGGAATCACAGGTGTTCGTAGGTGAGTTTTGCCCATGGCTATAATACAGTCAGGATCCTTCCACAAAAACACAGCTCTTTAACCTAACTCTAAGCCTCACATCCTGCATCTAGGAGGGCCTCTTTTTCTGAATTCTTTCATCTTCCTTGAACAGCTCCTTTGGGGTGAAGTGACACAAGCTGCCCATCATTACAACTTGAGGCATGAGGTCCTCAAGAAGGATCAACACTAGCACAGTTCTGAAAGCAACCAGATGTAGGCTGCTTCAAGTCACCAAAGACTGAGATGGCCTTAGTGATCAAGTTAGAAAAGAAAGCAGTAAGGGTTAGAGGTCCTGTCTGCTCAGTCCAGCAAAGTAACACAGGGAACGGGCCAGCAGGCCAAGACCCCTGGAGAGAACCAGGAGAGTCAAAGCAGCCTCCAGATGAGGGCAGACCAGGAAAGTCTGGGGCAGTAGTAGATGAAGGTGACCAAGAGGGAGGCTCGCAGCCCTCCATTGGGAGACCAGACCCAGAAGGCCTCACTTTGATCAGTGAACACACAGTTACAGAAACTACTAAAACATACAGACATGATCAAACCAGGAATCTGGAAAATCCTACTACGAGAAGCATAAAGCACACTTAAGGCAGCATTTGTGATATTTTCCAAGACTACATAAAATATGACCTCTGTGGACAAAAGAGAAAAATGATAAAACCAATAGGTTGAGAGGGAAACTGAAAGCAAAGAAGGTTCATCTGCATAAGAAAGGATGTAAAGAAACCACTGGAAAATGCACACAAGGGAAGAGATTTCCCTTCAGAGACAGGAAAGCATAGAAGAAACACACAGAAAGTCCAAATTTAAAAAAAAAAAAGTGATCAAGCAAAATAAATAGGCATTTCTCAGAAGTACAGATGACCAATAAATACATGAAAATGCTCAGCATCACTTGTCACTAGAAAAATGCAAACAGAACAGCACTGAGATTCCCAGAAAGAATGGCCATCAAGATAGCAAATAATAACAGATGCTACCCAGCCTGTGGAGAGAAAGGAACTCTTCTAAATTGTAGGTGGGAATTTAAACTAATACAACCACCATACAGATCAGTAGGGAGATTCCTTGAAAAACTTAAAATAGAAATTCCATTTGAACCAGCTCTAACCTTTCTAAATGTCTTCTCAAAAGAAGTAAAGACATAATATTACAGTAATACACATACACACACACACACACCCCCATGTTTACAGCAGCAGAATTCATGACAGGTAAACTGTGGAAGCAGCCTTATGTTCATCAGCAGATGAATGGGTGTGGTATTTACACAGTGGAGTACTATTCTCCCATAAAGGAAAAATGAGTCTTTTGTAAGAAGAAGGATGCACCTTGAGACCATAGTGTTAGGTGAAATAAATCAGACATATAAGCTTAAATATCATATGGTTTTTCTTACGTAAGAAATCTGTGGTATAAATAAAAAGCAAAATAAAAGATAAAAGTAAGGAGATAAATCTTGTGCAAATGGGAAGGGGGCCAAGAAATGTTGAAGGAATGTACAAATAACTAAGATGTGCCATGCACAGGTACCAACTACCGGGATGAAGTAGTATTCATTACCTACCACAAACATGTAATAATAATTTAAAAAGAAAATCAAATCGGTGATATAGACAAATGCTTGAAAAGCTCTTTAAGAGTGTGGCCTGAAAGGGCACAGATTTTTTTTTAAAATGAGACTACACATCTAGGAGAAGTGATAGAGATCCAATCAACACCAGTTCAGCAGAGGAAAAAAGTAAAAAGGGACAGAAATACTAACAGAAATTTCTAGGTTCTGGGTATATAGGTCAAGAAGAAACAAGGGAAAAAGGAGGTGGAAAATGTATCAATTTTATTACTAGCTTTGCAAAATATCTTAATTTCAAAAATTAAACTGTCCACCATCCTACGGCAGCCATTCTCCATCCAAAATGGTAGGAACTATATCAGGCCAACTGCAGGGGACATTAAGTGTCAAAATACACCATCAAGAAATAAGTACAGTGACCTCAACAATCCTGTAACAAGCCTAGTGGTCCTTCAGATGAGAAAGAAGGTGGCATATGTCACATGCTTGTGGGAACAAAAGATAAACGATCCATTCAAAGAAATGACTCAAGCAGATAATTCAGACACTGATTTTTAAGCTTCAACGTTTAACTTAGAACTCAAGAATACACAGCAATCATGTGTGTAAGGGTTGATGCAAAAAAATTATATCAAATGAATATCTAGAGTTAAATCTAAGTAATTACTGTAGTTATGACAAAATCAAAAGCAAATGTAAAGTGATTCTTAAAGGATTACTTACATATGTGAAAGTGGAAGCAAAAATATAATGTGATTTTTAAAAACAGTATCTCACTCAAATAACAAGTATAGAAAGCAGATTGGATGCTGACTGAAAACTGAACCCTATGATTTCTGCATTTTGTCACTAGAGGAGCATAATTGTGTACATAATAAAACAGTTATTTCCCTTCAAGACAGGAAAATACATCCATAAAAATGACATGGATGATCATAGCATTTTTATTATATGTTATTATATTCAAACAGACAAAACTTAAAAATGCAAACATTTTAACAGGTGAACAAATGACAGTCTGCTGGACGGTGACAACAGGGGACAGACTCTGGATAAACACAACAACCTGGGCCAAACTCACGAACAAGAGGCCAAACCCAGAGGAACACACAGGAGGCCAAATGCAGCAGTGGACTCGAGGTCAGGGCAGCGGGTAGAGGCACGGCAGAGCTGACGGGCAGAGAGAAACTTTCCGGGGAAGTGGCAATGTGCTGACTCAGTGGTGGCACAGACATCTGTCAAAACTCACCTTCACCCCAAAAACACCTGAGTCCATTGTAGGTAAATCGTGCCTCAGTGCGGCTGTTTGGAAAATACACATGAAACACATGGAGATTTAAAAAAGAAATAAACGTCTCAAATCAGTTGAGAAGATGGAAATTAGGTCCATATCGCAAAATGAAGTGAAAAAGCATAAAAGCCACAAAAAATTAAATCATGAAAATAGAAATGAGAGCAAATATATGATTTACTAAAAAACAAAAACCGTAAGTGAAGGCTTACAGCAGTTTTGTCCTAAACTGGAAATAACAAAGCTGTCCTCAACAAGTGAAGAGATAAACAAGGTTAAATACATAAATATAATGAAACACTACTCAGAAATAAAAGGGAACAGACTATTGTTTGCATAGCAACCTGACTGAATCCTAAATTCATTTTGTGAAATGAAAGAAGACAGCTCCAAAAGGCTTTAGAGAATTTACGATTCCTCCGCTGTGCTTCCTGGAAAAGCAAAACCATGGTTATGGGGAGCAGCTCCATGGGACAGTGACAAACCAGCCAGCCCAGGGAACTTTTAGGTGATGAAATGACTTTGTGCCGTACTGTGCAGTGGACACACGACACTCAGGATTTGCCAAACTCCACAGAACTACGGTCCACAAAAATAATGACCTTTTCTGTACACACTAAAAAATTAGCCAAGATGGTGAGCCCTGAACGGAATCTTGCCTGCTATAGCTGAGCCGAGCCCCGCTGTATCCCAAATGTACAAGGCCACCTGAGCAAAGGGATGGAAGACAGGAGCTGACCCAGGTAACTTCAGAAAACAGTGCTTTAACTGGGTGAAATAAAGGAAATGGACAAAGAGAAGTGTGTAAAGCTCTGTACTCTAGTTAGGAAATCTGTTTCTCACAGTGGTATAAAAAATAAAAACGAGATCTTATATATGTGTGTATATACATACATACATACATATAATATTTTATATTTATTAGACAGATGAAGCAAGTAAATAAATGATGGGCGGTGGGAGCCACATACCTACTTCTGGGGCTGGGACAGGATAGTGTGAGATGAGGCTGGAGCAATGGTGGCAAACCTATGGCACATTTACCACCCTGGGCTGTTTGTTATCACTGACAGCTCTGAAAGGTTCACCATCACTGGCCTTATATCCCAGGAAGGTAAGAAAGTGCTATAAATAAATAAGCACATGATGTTGAGTACGGAAGAGAAGCCAACTGAAAGATTTCCCCAATGGCCAAAGAAAGTAAGAAAATAATGACAGCACTGCATTATGATCCGATAATGAAATAGATATCCTGAGTCTGACATAAATAAATGAATTAATTAATCACTAGTTGGCAAATTATAACCTGACCATGGCCTGGTGCCTGCTTTTGAAGAAAAGCTATACTGGAATGTGCCCAAGTCCATTCATTTACATGACGTCTGTTGCTGCTCTCATAGGACAACAGCAGAATGTACCGCTGCGACACAGGCCGTGCAGTCCACAAAGTCAGATGGATGTAGGATCCCCTTACAGAAAAGGTTTGCTAACCATAGAATAAATAAGCAAATAGCAAAGAAAAGAAACACTTTTTCAGAATAACACAAGTAGTGAATTAAAAAATTAAAAGAAATATAAAAATCACTACTAGAAGACTACAGTAATAAGTGCTACACAAAATATCTACAGATAAGATGCTGAAATTAGTAAGTAAACCTTCTAAGAGACATAGGTACAGCCTCAGAGTATCTCCTCTGATACACTGAACCACAGTGGTGGTTTTACCAGATACAAATGGACTGAAATCCTTCCCTTAGGTGAGAGGGCTTCATCCCTCTCCTCTCCAGTCACTGGACTTAATGACTCTCTCCTAATAAATAAAGTACATAAAAGGAGAAAAAAAAAGACTACAGAGAAGCAAAATTACAAAATATGCAAAGAAACAAGAAATTATATCTCATTCACAAAGAACATTAATAGAAATTTCCCCTCAGAAACCATATATGTTGTACTTTATAGACAAAGGCTTCCAATAAACTGACTTACAGTGCTAAAAGAAACCATGGACAAAGACTTAAAAACAGGAGAAAATGTACCTACAAATGGAAAAATTAAAGAAACAGAAATTATGCAAAAGAAGTCAAATAGCAATTCTAGAGTTTAGACGCACAATATCATAAATGATCAAAGCACTAGAGAGTTTAAATAGAACATCTGAGCAGGCAGAGGGAAGAATCAGCAAACTTAAAGGTGGTTCAGTTGAAATCATCCAGTGTTAGGACCCAAAAGAAAAAGAAGAGAGAAAATGGACAGAGTATAAGAGATCTATAGGACACTATCAAGCACGTCAACACACATACCGCATCTCAGAAGAAAAGGAGAAAGGAAAAAGAGAATATTTAGAAATATAATAGCTAAAAATTTTCAAATGTGATGAAAGATCTAAATCTATACACTCAAAAAGCTCAACAAATTCCAAGTGGAGAAAACTGAAGTAGGGACGTAGTGTAATCAAACTATCACAGACAGAAACTTAAAAGCAGTGAGGGACAAAGGACTCATCACATACAAGGAGGCTCACAAGATAAACAGCTGATTTCTCATCAGAAACCTGGAAGCCAGAAGTCAATAGGATGATACAGTCAAAGCACTGAAGCAAAAAAACAGAAACCTGTTCATCAAGAATTCTTTATCTTAAAAAAAACACCAAACCCTATTCTGGCCAGGGATTTAGCTCAGTGGTTCCAGCACCTGCCTGGCAAGTGCAAGGCCTCAGGTGTGATCCCGGTAACCATACACAACAATGCAGGCCATGGAGACTCATGCCCACCAGCAATCAGTACCACATACCATAGTGCCGGTGCGGTGGCTCACGCCTGTAATCCCAGCATTTGGGAGGCAGAGGAAGGAGGACTTGCCACAAGTTCAAGGCTGAGTTTAGGACCAGCCTGAACTACAAAGTGAGACTATGCCTTAAAAAAATAAAATAAAATAAAATAAAATAAAAACCAAAAGTAAAAATGAAGAAGAAATTATACCTATACTTGCCTCACATAAACAAAAACTGAAAAATAAAGAACTTTTGTAAAAAACCTAACTATAAAGGCAAGTAAATATAAAAGCCAATATGATTATAGTTTTGATTTATAATCTTTTTGTTTCCTGAATGAGACAAATGCACAAAGTAAAATTATAAGTCTATGTCAATAAGCACAAAATGTAGATCCAATGAGTGATGACAAATGATACAAATGGGAGAAGGCACTTCATACAGGTAGGGTTTTTTTAAGTGTAATTAAAGCTCAGTTGATATCAAGTCAAACAAGATATTACAAATTTAGAATGTTAATGGGAAATCCTATGGTGGTCATGAATAAAATAGATTAAAATATGCAAAAAAATAAGAAAGGAATAGACAATAAGGTGCAGAAATAATTTTTGAAGCAAGATAAAAAGCATCAATTTCTAGTAAGTCCCACTGATGAAAACAGAATGCAAATAAAATAAGTCATAAGTGAAATAAAAATATAACAGATTAATTTCCTGCTATCCTATGTGTGTTAACAGCAGAATATACATTTAATATGGATCTTTTATGCATTAGTTACCATATTCTGGGCCATACAGCAAACAATAAAGTCAAAAGACTAGAAATCAAGCAAGTTATGTTCTCAAACCACAGCAGAATTAAATATCAACACAAAGAAGACACCTGAAAATATTTAGAAATTAGATTGTACTTTTCAATAATTCAAAGATCAACAAAGAAACATTAGGGCAACTTAAAAGTATTCAAGATAATTACAATGAAAAGGCAAAATATCAAAATGTTTGTATACGCAGTATTTATAGCAAATTTATATCACTGTATGGTTATATATTTAAAGAGAATGTTTTAAAACAAAAAATCGAAGTCTTCACAATAAATTTATAAAGAACAAAGAAAACAGAACATACAAAATAATAGATGAGAACAGAAATAAGTGAAACTGAGGAGTAAGATAATAGAGAAAAGTAAATGAAACCAAAAGTTGGTTCTTTTAAGAGAATAATAAAATAATAATAAAATTACTAAAGCTCTAATTAGCTTTACCAAAAATAAAACCACAGACACACAACAAAACATAAACTATCCATGAAAGATTTGAAAGAACAGACATCATATACATCATATATATATACATAGATATCAAAAGATAATAAGAGAATACTATTAACAAAGTCCATATATTTGACAATGGAAATGAAATGGATCAATGATCTGAAAATTATCATCTACCAAAACTCAATGCAAGAGAAATAAATTATTTGATTAATCCTATATCTAATTTTAAAAATGAGATTCACAGTTACAAACCTCTCAAAGTAAATTCTAGGCCCAGATGATTTTGCAGATGAATTCTACCAAATATTTAAGGCACAAATAAAAGCAATCAAATATAACATTTTCTAGAAAATACAAAATAATACTTCTTAATCCACTGTATTAAATCAGTATTTGTCTAATATCAAAAGTAGACAAAGACCCTCCACGAAAACAACAGAATAAAATTACTCACAAAGATTAAGGCAAAAATTCTCAAAAAAATACTAGTAAATTAACATATAAATAGGATAATGCAACACAACTAGTATAGTTTATTCTGACAAAGCAAAACTGGGTTACGATTTGAAAAATAAATCAATGTAACTCACTACATTAAAAGGTAAAAGAAGAAATCCATATGATCATGTCAAAAGATTCAGACAAATTTTTGATATAATCTGATACATATTCACATAATAAGACCTCTCAGTAAAGTAGGAATATAAGGAAATTCTCTTAATCTGATAAAGGAGATCTACAGAAAAACCTATAGCTAACTAAACAAAATTCACAGTGAAAGATTTTATACTTTGCTCCTGAAATTGGGAGAAAAGTAAGGATATCATCTCTCACCCATCCTATTCAACTTAATGCAGGCATTCTTAACCCAGTGCAGTAAGCAAGAAAAGAAAAGAAAAGTTTAGAAATGTAACTGGCAGAAATAAGCCTGCCTCTCTAATGGATGACAAAATTGTCTAGATAATAAAAGCAATGGGAATTACAAGAACAAAACCACAACAAATTTTTTTTTTAAACGGAGTATCTGAACTTTGTAAAGCCACAAGACAGGGCTCAATATAAAAGTAAAACTGATTTCTTTGTGCTCCAAGTGAGCAATCAAAATTTAGTACTTGTTTTTAAAGTACCATTTACAAAGGCATCCTGATTACAATCAATTCTAATGGGAAAACAAAATAAAGATGCACTCTGGATAATCACTGATCAGAGACAGCCAATAAATCAAGAGAGAGCCGTGTGTCACGATGTACAATATGATGTTACTTAGGTTAAATGTACAAATGTAACTTAATAAAGATCTAGAGTAAATCACTATTAATTGTCTATGGCTATTGCCTAATTATTAACAATGGTGGGCTGGAGACAAGTGGAACCAGGAGAAGAGAGCTTTTCCTAACTTTGCATTTTTTCTGTATTCTTTAATTTTTTTCAGTAAACACTGTTTACACAGTGTCATTTTAAGTGAATAAAAATATTTTCAAGAAGAGCAGTTGTATCTATAAAAAGCACTTTCTAAAACAAAACCTGCCAAAAAGATCAAATTATAAAGATTAAATTTTCACAACACATATTGGGAAACTACAAAAAAACCCCACAAAATTCTAGTGAGTGATTTGGAAGAGTCTGAATGAACTGTATTGTACATACCATGTTTCTGGATGGGAAGTCTTAATATATTAAAGCTGTCAGTCTGAAGTAAATTGACCAATAAATAGAATAAAGTTACAATCAAAATCCCAATGGGCCCACTTTTAGAATGTTACAGAATGATTCTAATGTACCTCTGGGTGACTCTGGGAGAATTAAACAAAAATAGCCAAGATATTTTTTTTTAAAGAGAAGACACTTCCACAGTTATGTAATTCAATATAAAGCCACACCCTTGTGAGGGTAGTATACTGTGGTAGACAAAATGAATCAACTAATAAGAGAGAAAGCCGGAAAACATCTGAGTATATTAAGAATCATAATCTATAAAAAATCACCTCAGAAACCATTCCTGTGGCAGGATTATTGGATAAATGGCACTGGACTAACTGAAAAGAAATGGATTGGAAAATAATGGACAAAATGAAATTGTGTTTTTTTAAAAAATTAAGTCTAGTTGGTTCCAAGAATCAGGAAGCCTAAACATACACAAAACACACAAACACTAAACAAAACTAAGAAAACCTAAAAGAATAGAGACATTGAGAGCTACTCCATTTTTACTTGAAAGATAAGTCTGTTTAAAGACAATGCTCCTTTTTACTTAGAAAAATAGTATATAAGAACAAATCTAAGTGGACCACAGTAATATGCAACACAGTCAAGGAACTCTTGAGATCTCAAGAATAGCATTAGAAAAAAGTACATAAACAAAAGCCATGAAAAAAATTATATGAGTTGAATGCACAAATGGCTGATATGGCAGTCGCTGGGTCTCACTAACCGTCAGCAATGCGAACAAAACAACACTGAGGCTCTGCTTTTTACTTTCCAAATAAAGATTTTTTTTTTTTTTTGAAAATTGATAGGCTGACAAAGGATGAGGGAGACGCTCTTGGTGTAACCTTCCATAATACCATGATTTCCCTGAGAATTTACACTATGTATCAAATGTCTTTAAATGTCTATTCTCTGAGTAATGTCTCTTTAAGCAGTTGTCAAAACACTGTGCATGCTTATTGTAGCTTTACATGAAAATAGATTAAAATCTACATCTCTAACAGGTCAAAATGAAATATGTATGTTCTAAATTGTACACTAACAAACAGGCTTGATTGTGGCGGGAAGAGATGAAATAGGAATCCTAGACTCAGAACATCCCAGATAGCTTCAGGATTGACCATCAACGAATCACAGCTCTGAGTGTGCACACCCCTGGCTTTCCTACCACCCTTTTTTCCCCTCAAGGTGTGGACTGTGTTTTCCAGTCGTGAAACCCAGATTCCCTTGTGATTTGTACTAAGAGAATACAGCAGAAGTGTCTTTCTACAGCTTCAAGAGATAGGCCTTAAGAGGTGGTATGGCCTGTGCCCCCTCCTACTTGGTTTGCCATCCTGAGAATACCACCAAAGAGAGCTGGTCTAGCATACAGGAGAATGAGAGTACTCAAAGTGCCCGGCCATGTACCAGCACTGCACATCACGAATGTGGGCGAGCTCACTTTGCACCTTCCATCTCATCTGCATGAGTAAGCCCAGATCAAACTACAGAGGAAGCACTCAGCCCACAGAATCATGAGAAATGCTCATGCTGTTAGTGTCATAAGCCTTAAATGTATCAATGATACACCCTGATATAAAATTTTATTACAGAATTAGCTCAATCATGTTGAATATACACATAGGTACACACGTACACACACACCCTAGGGAAAAGATAAGGGAATGTTAACAGGGGTATAAAACCTCATTTATAAAATTATCTCAATCATGTAGAATAAACCACCTCCCACACACATACCTGGGCAAGTGTAAAGAAAGGCACAGCTGGTAATAGAAATGTGTTCTGCAGGGAATAGGTTTAGGTTGTCTTCTCTGCATTGGCTTCTATATGGACAAGGTATCCCTTTGTTCACAGGTAAAGTAATTGGACTTAACACTTTAAAGATGGACTTATCACTTCAGATAGGCTGTGGCTCCCTTGATGATGGAAGCTATGACTTTTAACCATGAAAACTAAGGCCGTGACACAGGAAGGGCACAGCAGATGGGTGATAAATGACTGAAGAAAGAGATAAGGATTTATTGCCTCTTAGATTCAGGTCTAGACTCCCCACATTTCCCCTAAAATCCACTAGACCAAACCGGGAACCCAGAACTTGATGACCACCCATCAACACACTCGTGCAGCAGGTCTCCCGTCACACCCTGCTAGCTCAGGCCATAAGCCCTTCTTGGGGGTCTTCCAGGGACCACTCAGCTCTGATTACCCTGCTTGCTTAAGGACAGGGAAAAACAAGCCAGCCTCTCTCCCAAAACCAAAATCTAATGGCTAACACCTCCTCCGTAGCCAGCTTCTGGAGAACTGGGCATATTCTCTTGTGTGTCCACCCCGTTATAGGACCCGTGATGTTGTGTCTACATACCTCTTATCAAGCCTATGTGGTCAGAGATGGGGCTTTTTCAGAGATGGCTGAATCTAGGCAGTGTGATTAATGCATGTTGCAATGCTGGGATTAAGGCAGGATTATTACTTTTTCATTATTTTCCCTTTTATTGAGTTTATTTCTACATTTTAGATATACATTACGATCACATTCATCATTGAGAATTAGTACTTGTATATTATGAATGTTGAATCTCACTTTTTCCCAATCCCCTGCCCTCCCTACAACCATACTATCCTAATCTTACTAGGTTGGATATAATATAGGGGACAAAAAGAGGCTTGTCTTGTCCTTTGCTTGCTTTGTTACCTTCTTCCCACCATGAACTATTTCTCCTCTTCAATGCCCATCTGCAGTGCCCCTCTGCTGTGAAGCCAGCTGATTACACATTGAACCTTTCAGAAACTGTGAGCCAAATCAACTTTTCCTCCTTTAACTTGGGGTGTTGGCCAGATAGCTGCAGGATTCTGTTTCTATGGCCTCTTCTATCACAAAATGGGTAGAGACACGTTCGCTGCTTCAGGGTTCTAATCTGTGTATCTTCTTATCAGTCCCTATCTGTAAGATACTCTGTGAACTTGACACATGCTGTATTCCTTTAAAAAGTTCAGTTTTATCCAGCAAGTTGGCCATTCTGCCATTGTCTCCTGTTCTCTTCAGTATGGTCTGAGAGTGCAATAGAGCCGTGAGACTTTTACTAGCTATTCAGTCCCTAGGCACACATCTGCATTGAGATATTAACAGCTGTCAAAGAGTTTTCATAGACCTGAAGATAAATTCTTATGAAGTTGAATGCAAGTGTACCGTCATTCACGGTGTTTATATAAAAATACCAGGAATCTTCACCTTTGCCACTTTGATGTAGCAATGGGCTATCAAGGTAAAACACTGATATACATCATTTATTTACAAATACTTTTATAAGAAAAAAAAACTGTGAGTGTTGAGTATTTTGTCTCAGCAACAACCACTACTACAGCTTCCTGCCTCTGTGATCCCTACTGTCTTGTACATCTGTTTGCAGAACCACTACTGGCCTGGCCTAGCCCTAGATAACAAGCCTCCTCTGTGGAAATACACTGGCATGAATGCTTGCAGCCAGGTAAGCAGAAGAGCCCTCCCCCAACCTTTCCCAGCCACACAGAGCTATGTACCCACCACCACACCTCAGGCCTAATTCCAAAGTTCACCCAGGGTGGCATTAGAAGTTACAGTAAGACAGCAGAGTCACGCATGTGCTGGGAGACTGGGCAATAAAGGTGACCATTAAAAACTCTAATGCCTGCATTGAGCAAGAAGGATTTGTACCAGAGTCAGTGAAATGCATCAGGTAGGGACCTCTGAGGGGCCACTAACCAACTCCCTCATTTCTTTTGTCACCCTCTCCTCATCCAAGCACATGTTGCTGATCAATACAGCACCCACCCCAACCAGCTCAGACTAAGTGTAAATGTTCCACATAGAACTTACATGAAAGCACTTGGTAAAAATGTTATTATTATCATCATTATTAATTTTCAATCTGACACTCCATGCAGCCTCAGCTGCACTCTCAGAACTGATATTAAAAGCGGAATTGTTTTATTCATCCAACAAAGCCTTACTGAGTGCTTTCCGAGGCCAGGCACTGCCTACCCCAGGTAGATACCACAGGTGCAATGAGGAATAAAAGCAAATGTGGTTCTTCCTCTTAGGGACAGGCAGATGTTTATCTCTAATGTCACCAATAAGCATATAATGATAACTGAAGTGAGTGCTCTAGACATGAAGAGAAGGCAGCCAGAAGTGCAATGAAGTTGCAAACCTGGTCTTGGTAGCCAGCGAAGGCTCCTCTGAGGAAGAAGCACTCACCAGAAATAGAGTGAAGAGCAGCCATGAGAGGAACAACACTCACAGGAGGGGTTGAGGAGAAGACAGTTCTGGCCAAAAGAACAGCACTGAAGAGAATGTGGTCAGTGGGAGAGGCCATGTAGCTGGAGTGAGGACAGTCAGGGACTGGAAGAACAGGCCCTGCAAGCATGTGAAGACCTCTGATCTCATCATTATCCTGAGAGCAAAAGCAGATGTCCAGAGCTGTGGGTGATGAAGGAGCTGACAGAGGCAGGACCTGAGGGCTCTGGGTTCCAGGCTGAATGTGCTTCCGCTCCAGGTAGGAAGGAGCTTGCCTGTCTGCTTCCCTCACGAGCTGCGTCCCTCCCAAGCAAATCCTCCATCCTACTCACCCTCACCTTGCAGTAGCTCAGCAGTGTCTGGCTGAGGACTTTAGTAAGCTCTCACTTGCTTCACCCGCCCTCTGGAAAGTCAGGTCCTGATGAGAACGCCCACCGGGGAATGCAGATTGGGCAGGTGATCAGTTAACTCCAGCAAGGTGGCTGCTCACACGCTCCTTTCTGTCCATTTCTGCCTTCGCAGTATTCCCCAAGCACGACCATCCCTGAAGGATGAGAGGTGGGAAGAGTTTCTCAAGGGGCAACCAGAAGTTCTTCTAAGTTGCCGCCAGCCAAAGGCCACTCATAAAGACTGGGCAGATACGAGAGTCCTAGAGTCATTGGGACACAAAACTGTACTGACTTTCTGCAAAAGCCCACTGCGTTCTCCTGCAGAGCCCATCTACTTTCCGGAATGCTCTGGAAGGTTTAGCATAGTTTAGAAGGCATAGTGAGCAAGAACAGGAGGGTCTCCTGGGCAGAATCTGCTGTCCCTACCTCTGTTCATAGGGCACTGTGCATATTATGGATAATTTCTTCACTCCTTTCAGCACAACTGCCATTATCATCATTCAAGGGTCAGTAGACTTTGTCTGTGAAGATCCAAATAGTAAATATTTCAGGATTTACAGGCTGACAGTCTTTGTTGCAACTACTCCACTGTGTGCCTGAAGTAAGAACACAGCCATAGACAGTAAACAAGTGGTTGTGGATATGAGCCAATAAAACTTTATTTATAAAAACAGGAAGTGGGTGAGCTTCCAAGGCATTCAATGTCTACATCAAAAGCTACTGAATATTCTACAAAATATACTAAGAAGCATAAAGCAATGATATCCAATAGCTGCCCCTAGAAAGTCGGTAATAACCCTCTCAAGAGAGTAGGTCTATAAACCTTCCAAAAGGTTTGGGAAAAATGAGTTGCCTTCCACCTTCTGAGCAAGAGCATGAGGTCAAAAACAGAAACAAAAGCTGGATCCAGCCTTTCAAAACTGGTGGTTACAGGCTCCAGCTTGGGGACAAGATAATCTGAGTACAGTCGAATACAGGTTCTACCACTCATAAAGAATGGAAGACCAGGATCAAACCATTTTAACCTCTCTAAATCCCAGTTCTCCCACCTGGAGACTGGGAATAATGATTTCATTGTTGCATGTTATAAGATCCAAGGGAGATGGTGTTTGGAAGAGTGTGCTGCTGAGCTCCATAACAAATCACTGTGGCTGAATTACTGACTTAGACACTATGAACAGCCCGAGAAGAAACTATCCCTCCCTCCTCACAAAATAATGAGCAAGAGGCCCAGAGAGGCTCCACATGTAGAACAGTGAGAAAAATGAGGTTTCAGCAAGGGAGTGCCTAGAAAGGAAGACAGGAAGGAGAAAAGAAAGGCTGGAGGAAAAGCAGGCTTAGAGGTGCAGCTGCAGATAGTCCTCATCAATGAGACTGGCCTCTGACTCACGGAGAGCAGGGGAGGTGCTCTGAGTCCTGACTCATCAAGCATCTGTCTAAGGCACTTCAGAGTTGCCTACAGACCTGCCCCCATTCCCTACAGTGAAGGTCTCAGCTGAAGCACAGGTTATTACCAGAGTCCTGGGAAGTCCTATGAACTGGCAGAGGTGTCACAGGAAAGCATCCTTAGGCGGTGGAGGAAGTGAGTCCCTCACAGCCAACTTCACATACCCAGAGCCACAGACTGCATACAGCCCTGGAGATCCTGCCTACTCTGCATTTGGTGCTACAAGGAAATGTGAAAACTTAGAGCAAGATGATCTTTATTCAAAGAGCCTCCCAGAAGGCTGTTTCCAGTTCTGTGATTCTAAATGCCCTAGAAAGGTAGAAGCATTGACGAGGCCAGGACACAAAGCTTCTTCAGATTGTCTTCCCCAATTCCAGATGAGCTAGCAATGTCATTCTGAGGATTCAGACCCAATACTGAAGTGACAATCCCTTCCTAGTTCTTAGCAGAGTCATGTGTGCACAAAAATTACCTATTCACAACAGAGTGGCTAAGCCTAGCCTGTAGAGGGCGGCCCCCAGAATTCAGAGAACACAGCTTCCCCCAGCACAAGTCAAGGCTGACACTTGGTGCTAGACAAGAGATGAGTGCCTCGCTAGTTAATATTCACTTTATACTTCTCCCACCACATATTTTTTCTCTGCAGTGGGATGTGGAGTTACTGCAGCTAGATCACCTAAAGGTAAGATCATTCTTATAGCAGCAAACAGGTTCAGAGGCTCAAATCCTCCTTCCTTCACATCCCACGGGAAGGAGGTGGAGGATATTAGGTTAAAAAAAAAATGCACGCTGGGTTGAAGGTAAGGAGGATACTTGCATTTGCCCAACAGGAGTGGAAATGACATATGGGTGGTACAGCCTTGCGCCGCAGTACGTGGAGGCCAGCACCACTCTGAGCATAAGGCTCAGGCAGCGTTTCCATCAAGGAGAAAACTCTACTTGACCTTCCCAATCAACCAGCTGCAAAGGGCATCCATGTATCCAACAAATACTCAATCAATGTTAGCTTCCTCTTCAAAGTGAAGAAATAAATGAAACACATTGACTTTTTAAACCTTATAAATGAAAAGTACTAGAGACCTCATTTTGTGGTTCAGGCTGTTCTTGGTTCCAGAGCATGAAGATGAAGTAAACAGGGATCCAGCAATACTAGAATCTTCACTATAAAATACAGTTGATGGAATCTTATAAAATAACTTAAAATACAAAGAAATGCTTATTATAAAGCAAGATGGAGCAATTACCTATCTGCATTCCGGCGTTTAAATACAAGGATAAAAGCTTTCTTCTGGTAACACAGCTCCTGTTTGCAAATTGAACAGAAGCATAAGTGCCAAACAAGAGGAAATCAAAGCAGAAAAGTACAGTCAGCACCGCTCTGATGTGTTTTGAAAACACAGATTTGTTCCAACATAATTGATATATTGGGGAACAATCTGAGCACAGGCAAACCTCGCCTCTGCTCATGCTTCTCCTGTGTCCAGGAGAAGAAGAGATGAATGTGAAGCCTTGTCTGGATCAAGTGGGCCACGCTGCAGAAGCAATGAAACACAAGGCCTGGGAAGACCCATAGGGGCAGCTGTCACCTGTTGGGCCACAGAAACTTTACTACCTATTACATGGAGTGATTTAAACTACGAATCGGGACCACACAGCGATCTTACCAACCCTGGCTGTTTGAAGATGACATTTGTCCTTAGATGTTGGACAAATGCCTATCGGAATCATCTTCAATCGTTTTCAGTATGAAAATGAAAAACTTGCTACTCTACCATATTTATGCAATTTTTGGGAGGAGGGATTCTCCAGATTATAAATTTGCACCATAGGTGATTTTAAAGAAATAAATGTTTGCAATTCTTTTTAAAAAGAAAAGAAAACACACACACACACACACACACACACACACCCTTGCACAAACATGCACACCCATCTAGTACTTCCCAGCATCCTGACCCACCGGACATGGACAGCCCCACCCGCACACAGCCATCACCCCTTCCACCCAACTCAACAAACTTCCCCATAGCTCAACAAACGGCAGCCTTCGCACACTCACAGACTGTCAGTCTTTGTCAAGGTAAACTGTCACACATTTATTACAGTATCTGTGGACTTCACGTCTATTTAGCATGTGCAAAACTATGCTACCTTCTTTTTCCCTTTCACTGCACCACTCACTGACAAACCTTTTCAGCGCTATATCCTGCCCCGACTTTTCCCACAGGCCTTGTGTTTTTACGGCCTGATTCTGGGCGCCACAGTGATCTCTAGGAACACCCAAATCACACAATAGCCAAGATCACTGCTAAATGTCTCGCCATGGTTTATGCAATTGTTACAGAAAACACACAGCACTATAAATTGTTACGAGCCTTCTGGCAACCACAGGCAGCATCAACCAAGACAGGTGCCTTGTCCACTCTAGGAAACACACGTTAAAGACATAATTCAGAAAGGTAAAAGAAGTGAGATGCAGGCATTGTGTCCACGGTGACACTGATGTGCAGGTATGTGGGCTGTGCACATGTGTGTAGGGCTGCCAAACACTGTGACCACAGTAAATAAATAGTAAAGGACTAAAGTGATTATGAATCATAACGGAAATAAAAATGTATGTAAACTGATCAAAATTGAAAAAAACATAAAGGCTGCGAGGACAATGATGTCCATTGTATTAGCTGGACAGAGTTGAAGGTGATTTACTTTACATTTTGGAAAAAGTTCTTAATAAAACCACGCATACCATATGCACATGCACACACATACACAACAGGCTCACGCACACACACAGAGCTGTATTTTACATTTTGTAAAAAGCTAAGTCACCAAGAAGTGTTTTGAATATGTAAATTCTTGTCTTTTCTAAAAATCAGAAATAGTTCCTCACTGTGTATCACACACACACAGCACACTATTTCAAGACATGAAGGAAGTAATTTGAAATTTTAGTTTCATGAATATATATATATTTTAACAGTACGAATGGAACCCTGAACTACAGCTGGTTATCTTCAGCCTCTCACTAGACTAACGTGCAGTGCTGCTACTTGCTGTAAATATGAAAACAATTGTCCCTGCACAACATGCAAACACGCAGAGGCCAAACATCACATCACAAAGGAAAGGGTTTGCCAACCACCACAGCATATGCATGCTGGCTGTTAATGGGCAGGTGTCAGGCAGGACGGTTGGTTTTAACCAGGGCTGTCACCAAGAGAACTTTCAGAACACAGGAGATGGTTAACAGGAAGGAGACATCTCTACTCCCCACGTGAGCACAGGAGAACTCATTCAGAACAGCTGGTGAAGAACATCAAGTCTAGATCTTGAATCCTCAACTCTCCAGTGGGGACTAAGCGGCTGACAGCTCAAGCAAGGCTGAGGTGGGCAGTCACACCTGGGAGCTCTTCTGGGAGACAGCAAAGCTCCAGGACCAATGGCGAATCCTGGATGGCTCAGAGAAAAGGCAATCAAAGAAAAGGACAGTGTCACAGGTGTCAACAGGCATATCTGTTTCTCTCCATCACAAGTTCAGTGACATCCAGCATGGAAGGGCCACTGGCTTCCTGGTCAGCAAATGCAGACTTTCTGCCAACACCTGGCAGACAAGAGACGGGGAGCTGCTCAGCTCTCAGAGGCCAAGCACGCCTTGGGCCTACAGTGTGATGTTGTTAATGGTATTTAGCAGAGACAGGACCTGTTGCCTGGCCCCAGTGGCCCTATTCACTGGTACAAGAATACCTTCAGGAGATCTGTGGCCCTTGAGGCTGCAGCCTGTGATATGGTGACTCTGTGGCTTCTCACTGTGCCTGCGCAAGATCTGGCACACAGCAGGTACCTCCAAGGCACCAGGCAGACAGACAGATAACTGCTCAGAGGCTGGGGAGCTGGAAGACAGTCTGAGACCAACTCTGAAGGGCTGTGAGTGCAGCACGCTGCGAGAAGTCCCAGTCAGGCTGGTGACTCCATCAGACCAGCACTGCTCCTTGTGGACACACCTCTACCAGGCTGGCAGTCCTTTGTCTTATGAAACTAAATTGAGTGTGATTGTGATGTGTATATACAATGTACCAATAAAGAATTCAATTTTTTTAAAATGGCATTTTTAAAAAGCCCAGCAGGGCCAAGGTTTTAGCTCAGTGGCACCACACCTGCCTTGAAAGTACAAGGTCTAAAGTTCGATCCCTAGTACTGGAAAAAAAAGTATCCTGGCTGACACTAAAAGTAAACAGATTCAGATGCATGGTACCAGTTGTGGACTACTGTTAGGATGTTCCACGTGGATGCAGAAGCTTACATAGGTAGCCATTGAGACTCAGGATCAACTGAGATTCCTCAGGTCACATGGCTGAGTCAAAACTCAAGACTGTCTCTCAAGTTCATGTCTTTCTATAATACCAGGCTGCACAGGGAGTGAAAGGTGGGTTTGCTCTCTTGTCACAAGATTGAAGGACTGATGTAACAAAACATCAATGTGCGATATTCATTGTTAAGATAACCCACCACTGAAAATTATGATTTGTTTGAAGGAGGATGGCAAACTGTTGCCATTTGGGGGTTAAAACAGAGCTTCTCCTGGTCTCCCCAACAATAAGGACTTCCTACACACCATCCTGCTTATTCATGGTGTCAACCCACTGAATGGTGAAGTTCAGGTCATCACACCTGACTCCTTGATGTAAAAACCAAGGCTTGGAGAGCAAACGTGGTTGTCTGAAGGCCAGGAGCTGAACCCAAGCCTCTCACTCCAGGGCCTGAGATCTGTATCACCTGATCCTGGGAGGACCATCCTGTGGACTGCCCCCAGACAAGACCAGTCTGGCAGATGTAACCAGACACCCAAGGCTACAGCAGCATGTGACAGCTGCTGTCCCAACAGACCCATGGATCATGAAGTGGCAAGTGGGTAGCAGCATCAGGAAAGCCCATCTAGGTGGAAGGATCTCACCAGCCACACTGTGGGTGGGGCCAAATACCAGATCTTAAGAAAGGTGCTGAGGAGATAAGGGAGGGCTTGAGTTCTAGAAACACAGGAAGCCTACTAGGGAGTCCAGGACTCAGGACCAGAGAAAAATGTGGGGATCCGAGAGCAAAAGCAGCAAACCAGAGTTGTTCTTAACGATAAGATCAAAGCTATCAGAACTATAGCATGAGTTTTGGGCCCTAAGACTTGAAACTCGGAGGGAACCAGGCAAGGGCTCTTGAGATTCTCAAAAGATCCCTCTGAAGAGAACAGTACTCATTTCTTTGGCACGTAGCATTGAGCATTTGCTAGGAACCTGCCCTGGGCTGGGCCTGGAGATGGAGTAATTAACAAGACATGCTCAGTCCCTGTCCCACCCGTGCAAAGCCCAGGACAGTGCTTCTCAAACCAGTCTAAAGTACCCATAAATCTGCAGAAACAGGTGAGAAGCAGGAGTTTATATAGGCCTTGCCCAGGCCTCTAAATTCTGGAGCCTGTGTCTCGCCTTTACACTTGGGAATAGGCAGAAGCCTGGCTCCCAGACTGCTGTGTCCCACCACTGTACTCTGCAAGGATGAGGATTCAACATAACCTGGGGCTTGTGTGATCTTCAGCATCCTATCTGCATCATCGTGGAGGAGGGGCCTGCTTTTCAGTGAGTCTTCACCTCCACCAGACCCAACCCAGAAGCTGTGCCCAGCCCCTTCTGCCCACTCCAGGCCTCCCTGGCCTGTTGGTACCCAAGCTCTGTTAATGCAAAAAAGCTCTCAAAAGCATCACCGATCTTCTCTATGGCTGGGTCATTTCCAGCTGTGTCCCCTCCCCCACAGCTTGAGCTGCAGTCCCCAGCCTTTAATTAGAGAGCAAAGAGAATTCAGGCACAGGAGAGCCAGGCAGGTAAAGACAGGTGGGGGAGAAGGAACCCGAGCTTCTCCCAGGCCCTGCTACTGCAAGGCTTCTGCAGACCCACTCCAGCTCCTCTCCCAGGTCCCCTCTCTGTGGTCACACCTGGATTCCACACCAGGTCCAGAAAACACTGACAGCCACCAGCACTGGAAATACAGGAGCACCAATGAGGCAAGAGACAGAGTAGGCACCGCACTTGTCCCTGCATCTCAATACCACCCCTGCCCTGACTGGAACAATTTCAGTCAGTGCCCAGCGACTGATCCACACAACATCGACCCAGCCTAACAATCCTTGCTGTCGGATTCCCTTCATGCCAACAGGAAAAACTGCCAATGAACTGACTCTTCTGAGAAAACAAAGACATCGTTCTTGGCCAACGAGCCCTTAAAAGCTGAGGCATTTTGATCTGAGTGTCTGCCCATCCATCCTTCACTGTGGCTTTTGAGATGCTCCTGGCATTTCTCCCTGGGTGGAGGATGCAGTTTCTTCACTGGGCCCATAAGCGCATGAGGACAGCTGCAGGTACTGCGCACTCTGATCACTGCTATCATTCAATAGGACCTCGCTGGGCTGGCAGGGGGCTCAGTCACCACTCAGAATGTTGACTCAGGTTTAAAAATACACCCTGAGAGCTCAACCACCGCAGATACTGAGCGTGTGTGGTTGCAGAAAGGCTTTCTTTAGAGACATAAGTGGGGTAACATCTTAAATAAGAGGACAGACTAAAATAACCAAAGAGAACCCACATCATGTCATTATAGGGAAGTGGCTACAGGCAGAAAAGCATGTGTCTCTGTGAAGAGCCCCAGACATTGTCAGTCTTAGTCATTGTTATCATTCCCATCTGATGGGTGAGAAACTGAGTCTTGTAAAAATGAAGGGTTTCACACCATGGGGCCTGGATTTAAAATCATTAACTTACAAGACACAACCTTCCTTTGCCATGCACTAGCGAGTCTGCACAGCAAAACAGTGACTCTGAGGGGTGTCCTCCAATGTGTGACTTTGAGAACATAGTGATAACAACTGTCCAATCAGATCATGGAGCTGTGAAAGCTTTCTTGTCCCCACAGGATCAACATAAGGCCTACCATCCTTTTCCAAACTGAGCTGCTAGTAGCTACCTCCTTCTAGGAGGCTGTACCATCATATACCCCACTGACTTCCAAATGCAGAGGTTGCCATTTTGTCATCTCTGTGGGGAAAACCAAAGTCATGACGATGGTCTGGAACAGCCACCCAGCTCCTCAGGTCCACAGCTCAGTCACCCAGGAGAGACTTAGCCATCCTTACCCCCACGGTCCCTCTGCCCAGTCCACCCTTCCTCCACCCACTGAAGTGGGTCCAAAAGCCACTAGGACTGTAAACACGGGACCGTACCCCAGGGAGGGCAAGGGAAAATCCTGTGTGCTCCCCAGTCCTGGTATCTGTCAGCTATGACAGCAGAGAAGTGGCTGGGGACCTCCCAAGGGCTCCATAAACAAACTGAAATAAAATCCCCAGCAATAAAGAAGCACTGAGTCATCATTTAGCAGAGATAGTGATTATTTCTGTTAAGGCCCCAGCTCTTAATCATGGCTGCACATGGATATCTCGTAGGAAAGTGCTGTAAAATGGCTGATTAATAAAGCAGGAAGTGAATGAATGAAGCCAATGTCCAGACCCCAAATTACTGATCCGACTGCTCTGGGATATGACCCAGGCATGGAGACATGGGAAAGCTCCACAGGTAATCCTGCTATTCATAGGAGCATAAAATAAGAACATCTCATCACTAGCAGTATTTTTTTTTTTTTTGAGACAGGGTCTCACTTTTGTAGTTTAGCCTTGAACTCACAGCAGTCCTGCCTCTGCCTCCCAAGTGCTGGGATTACAGGCATGAGCCACCATGGTCGGCACTGTGGTATGTGATACTGATTGCTAGTGGGCGTGAGTCTTCACGCCCAGCACTGTTGTACGTGTTTACTAGGGATGAACCCGGGCCTTTGCACTTGCAAGGGAAGCACTGAGGCCCAGTCACTACCAGTATCTTAAGGTGAATAAAAGCAAACACAGTGTTGATTCCTGAGAAGTTACACAAAGTCCTCAACCTGATCTCTCGCAACTCCCCTACAGATAAGCTATGAAGTCAACAATGGAAAAGAAAAATCATCAATAGCAAGCTCCATGCATACTTTACTTGTAACCCTCACAGCATTCCTAAAACTAGTTGGTCCATTGTACAGATGAAAAAACTGAGGCTCAAAGAAGTCAAACAACTTGCCAAAGATTATAGAGTTAATAATTTGTGAAGTCAAATCCTATGCCCTTTCCAAAACACCTTCAGACTTTTGGATGTAATACACATACAGGGCTAGGATTCAAGGATGGACAAAAGATTTTATATGCACCTAGAAGATTTTATATGCATTCTTGGAGTATCTTTCCCAACAGCCTAGATGAAACTACAAAAGATTTTATATGCACATTGCTCCACTCCTCATCACAACACCATCATCCAGAGCTTGCAACACACAGGGGCTTCGAAGGTCCACAGAGGGGAATAGCCTTCTCCCTGAAGAAGACTTGGGAGGTGGCCCTTGGAGGAGAAGGGGTTTCCCTGACCCTATAGAGAGGCAAAGGAGAGCATGAGAAGGCAGAGGGGCTGAGGGCCCAGGGGCCTGACCCTCCACAGGCCAAAGACCAAAGGCCTATGAAGAGCCACCCTGGGCGAGAGCACCTGTTGTCACCCCTCCATGGCCCAGCGGTCACTCCAGGGACTTTCTCAGTGAACTATTTACCTCCAGGTGACTTCGGGCCAGGAATCCTGGTCAGAGGACAGCAGACCCAGAAAGCCACCTCTGGCCACTGCTGCCTCCTTGCAACAGCTGCTCTCCAGCACCAAGCCCTGAATACAGCTCCTACAGCAGGGACTCTTCAGGGAGGAAGGAGGATTCATTAATCCCTGCCCAGGGGTCAGGTCCAGCGCTGGCCTTGCAACACTGAGGAATGAGCTGAATGTGTAATTAAAGTTTGTGTTCTGCCTGGGGCTACTCCTGAGGCAGAGCCTTCTCTGCACCTGCCTCCAAATCCTAGACTACCAAATCCAAACCTTTGAGTGTCAGCCCATTCTGAAGACCAGGACAACCCAGGTGCCACGATCCCACAGGTGGACCAGGTGGACAAGACTCCATCCTGTCCAGGACCCTGGCCTTATCCCAACAAGAGATGGATCCTGGCTCAATACATCTCCCACCCCAGGGTTCCTAGGATGGTTCAAAACCCACAGCCTGCAGGGAAATCTGGCCCTCCTGCTGTTTCTGTGAATAAAGTTTTATCAGTAAGACAGCCACACCCATTTGTTCACACACCGTCTCTGGCTGCTTTTGCTGGACCGAGTAGCAGTGATGGAGAATGAATGGTCAAAAATGATCCTCAAAATAACACACACATACAGGCTTTGTGGCACAAACTCCTACCATCCGTTTAGGACTTGATTTTGTTTCTTGGAGTATCTTCCCTGACATCCTAGATGAAATTACAGAGCTCTGTACTATGGCACATTTTTCTGTCCCTATACAACACTCACAACAAGTGCAATGAGCAACTGGTGTGATTCACAGCAAATGTCAATCTCACCCGGTCCACAAGCCCCATGCAGCAGGGCCCAGATGTCCACTCATTGCACTGTACCCAGGACAACGTCTGACTCTCAGTATGCACTCAACAAACCTTGGTGAAATGACTGAGCCTCCAAATCCTAGTCTACAACTCATTCTCCACCTACAGACTTTGAACTCTCACCTTTTTGTCTAAGAACTCTCCTCCCTCACTGAGGCCTACTGTAGAAGCAGAAGTTCCAGCAGTCCACAAGACGGTCTGGCACAGACATGCATGACCAACCTGAGAAACCTTAAAAACCAGTCTAGACTGGAAAAGACTTAGCATATTTTGCTCCTGAAAGCCAGACTGCCCTGTGAGAGTGACATGCGTTTGTGGCAAGCATACTCCCAGCTGTTCAGGAATAGTGGAATCTGAGTTCTGTGAGCCAGAAGAGTGAGTCCACATGTTTTCAAACTTTCACTAGTTATGAACATCCTTCACGTCGTTCAGCCATGAGGCTCCTCCACTGGGACAGATGACATGTGGTCACTCACCTGCTCCCCAAAAGGTCGAGTGTTACATGATCCTTAGAATGTAAGCATCTCCCATGATGTATGTCTGAGCCCCCACCCCCACCACCAAATGCAACAAGATCTATTTCGAGTTGAAAAATGATTTGCTAATACAGAAAAAAAAAAAAGTTGAGTTTTGATAAATCAGGTTGACCACAGGAATTCAAGTTGTTGAATTTGGGTAATGAGTCTGGGGGAGTTTGGTGTAAGATATTCTCTCTCTCTGTGAACCTTTGAAGTTTTGCACAGAAGTTCTGAAAAAATTACTTACGAGAATTCAGTGAATCAAATTAATATACACTCATAAGATTTCTTCCAACAAGCTTTTAAAACTATCAAGGAAATGAAGGAGTTTGTAAAATAAAGAGATGGGTTTTAGCAAAACAAATGTATAATCCTCTTCCAATTTAACTATAATGTCTTTACTAAAATACTAAATTATAGATGATTTGTAATTATCATGTATTTTTAGAAGTAAAATTCTATTTAGAGTAACTTTTAAATAACAAAAAACATGACCTCAAATATAAAGGCTGGCATTCAATGAGTATTTAACTGAATGAAATACCAGCGGAGGCATCATTCTCAATTAAGTACAACTATTTGTAGTTAAGCCAAGTGGAAAAAAAAATATTAATGCCTTAAGTTTGGATCTTGGTTTTATTATCATCTTCCAAAAAAGAGAACGTGGTTTCTTAGAAAAACGCACGGTTGGCTCTACCACTGAGTCATGGAATATACAAAATGACCCTGGAGTACCTTATAAAGCCAGAAAGGAAGTGACCCACAAACCCTAAAAGAATGCAGGGATATGCAGGGCCAGCAGAGCTGGATGAAAGAGCTCCCGATGGCCAGAGCTAGAGCAATGTAAGTAACAAACGGAAAGCATGCTACCGGATCGTAGCCCAAAATGTAGATAAATACCCATGACCCAGACCACATAAATAATCAATTAAATGATTAAATAAGTTAGGAAGAAGAGAAAAATCTCTCAATCAAAAAAACTGTGACGAATTTATGTAACTCTTCCCCTCTCAAGGAGATGGAACTTCAATCCAGGCTTGAGTGAGGCCTGAGCTTTGTGAGCTGCAGAAATGGGAAGGAGAAACTGCACCCAGCCGGGTGACCTCGGTGAAGAACAGCAGCACCATCCGATGACAGCAGGCACACTGGGTGTGGTGGAAACTGCTGCTGCTGCCTCAGAGCTTCTCTTTCCAAAGCCTGGCACCCGCTCTGACCATGAGACAAACCTGAACTGGGAACAATCCACAAAACACTGGTCCAGAACTCCTCCGAACTGTTGCTCCTATCAGAAGAGAATAAATTATGACAATCCGCCACTGCTCCAAGAAGGTGAGGAAGGCAGAGCAACCAGAGAAGTAGTATGTGATCTTGGATGGGACCCTATGTCATATCCATGAGCCAGAGGCAGCCTCTACTGACCCTACATAATGTACTTCTTCATTGCAGATGGTGAAACCCAAGGTCACCAAACTAAAAACTGTGCTTGTCCCATGGTTCTCAACAGAGACCAAATAAACATATTTTTTGATAAAGATAGAATTGATATCTTGGCATCTAAAATACAAAAATCAAAAATTTAAAAATTTACAGCCATATAGGCTCAACAGTCTTGAGCTGATGGGAAGAATGAATCAATATGAAATTAAACCAATAGAGATTGTGCAATGCAAAGAACTCAGAGAACAAAAATGAAAATCTGATCAGGACTTTAGAAAAATGTGTGGCACCACTGAGCACATCAATATATGCAAGATGCAAGTACCAGGAAAGGCCAGAAAAAAGGGGAGAGGAAATATTAAAAGAATGACTGAAAACACCTCAAATCTGATGAAAAATACACATTTACACATATGTCAACACCCAGCATACTTTAATTAGAATAAATGCAAAAATATTTAGACTCAATCAGTGAAATGTTCGAACCCAAAGATGAGAGAAAATCCTTAAAGCAGCAAGAAAGCAGATTCATCACACACCATGAAGCAGGATCAGCAGACAAACTGTCATCAGAAGCAAAGCAGGCCAGTGGCACTGAGGCAGCAAATGCACAAGGCCAGAAGAAGGAACTGTCTGCAAGAAACTGATACTCAACAAAGACAAATTCTAAAAATGAAGATATTGCCAAATAATCAAAAACTATAAGTATTTGCTTTCAAGAAACCACTAAAATAATAAGCACAAATGTACAATACTCCAACTAAAAATATTTAGAAGTTTTTTAAAGTTCAATTAATATAAAATTAGATAGAAATGAGTGGAAGGTAAAGATAGGACAAAGGCTCAGACAGAATGAAGCCAAATCATATGAATAACAACATAACATGTACTAAACACCTCAATTATAAAAGAATATAAAATGAGATGCAAAAGCAACAACCAACCCTATGCTGGCTTCATGGAAAACACTTCAATACAGAGGAACAAATCATGCAGTGTAATTGGATAGGAAAAGATATTTCATGCTAATACTGAAAAAAAAGATAGAGTGACCATTTCATTATCAGAAAAGGTAGATTCCACAACAAGATATATTACAAAAGAAAAGGATCAATTCATCATGACAAAATGGTTAACTCATCAAGAAGACAAACTCAACACCTATGCACCTAATAATTGCTTCAAAATACAAAAACAAAAATCATATAGAAGTGGAAAATGAGAGATTCATTATCCTCAAGCATACAAAAATATACCTCTCAAAAATTAAGAGAAAAATACTCAGAAAATAAAAATGTAAAATAATCTTAATATCAAGTGAACTTAGTGAATATTTCTAGTATACTCCACATAATAAGGGCATAATAAACATTCATTTTCAGTACATACAGAATACCTGTGATATAGACTATAAAACTGTTGGAGCCATAAAACAAGTCTCAATGAAAGTAAGAGGCTTAACATCTCACAAACTATCCCTCTGAAAAAAAATGGAATTAAGCTAGAAACTAAAGATCTCTGAAAACAGGATCTCTGGAAAATCTCCAGATATTTTGAAGTTGAAAAATATATTTCTAAATAATCCACATAACAAAAAATAAATCAAGAAGAAATTAGAAAGTATTTTAACTTGAACAGAAGCGTAATATATCACATTTATAAGGTGCTGCTAAAGCTTAAATTATTAAAGAAGTAAGGTCTCAAATCATTCATCCCATATTCAGACTTAACAAACTAAAATAATTAAATCCAAAGATATAAAAAAGAAATTAATAAAGAGGAAAACATCAAAGAGAAAAATCAATGATAAAAATGATTCAATCAGGAAAAAAAATAAATAAAATTGTAAAATCTTTACCAAGAAAGAACAGAAAAAAGAAAGATATCAAAGGGTCATCAGGAATAAGGTAGATGTCATCACTAGAATGTATAAATATTAAAAAAATAATCAAGGAATATTATGCACTTAAGTTCTCACCAATAAATTAGGCAGCTTATACAATATGAATAAATAAAGACACAGCTCACTCAAGACACTTAATAAATAAATAACCTAAAAAGTCCCGTATCTCTTAAATAAATTGAATTTGTACTTAAAATATCTCATAGGAAATTCTCAGCCAACAAGACTACACAAAGTTATTAAAAGAAAATAAAACCAGCTACAAATATCTAGAATACATATAAAAACAAAATTCTACAGTGTTAAACAACACACTACAACGATATATAAAAAGATTTCTACATCGTAACCAAGTAGAATTTGCTTATGAAATTACTAGAATGCAAGATTAACATTCAAAAAAGAAAACCAATGTTATCTGCCACATTAACAAAAGAAAAAAGAACAATACAGTCTACCCTAGGATGCAGAAAAGCCTGCTTAAAAATCCAATGCGTATTCTTGATTTGAAAATATCAGCAAATTAGAACCAGAAGGAAACTTTCTCAGCTTGAGGAAAGGCACTGACAAAACACTGTAGCTTGCACAACACTTCATGGTGGAAGTTTGAACACTTTCCCTCTTCAATCAGGAGCAACACAAAGACGTCTTCTGTCATCACCTCTGTTCAACATTTATGGAAGTTCTATGCAGTCGAACAACAAAAAGAAATGTCATCCAGGTTGGAAACTAAGAAGTAAAACTGGTTTTATTCTCAGAAGACACGTTTGTGCATGTAAATAATTAGATTCTCTTTAAAAGAGAAGCTACTAGAACTAAAAACTTTAGCAAGACTGCACTACAGGCGAATAAATATCAATTACATTTCTAATGACAGAAATGAGCAGTCAAACATTTTATATCATCAAAATGTGAATATTTAAAGATCGATCTGATAAAAGATAAACACATAAAATACAAAACTCAGAAAAATTTAAGAAACATTATTTTAAAAAGAAACAGCATTGGGCTGGGAATTTAGCTCAGTGGTTCCGGCGCCTGCCTTGCAAGTGTAAGGGCCTGGGTTCAATCCCTGGTAACCACATACAACAATGCTGGGTGTGGAGACTCACACTCACCAGCAATCAGAATCACACACCACAGTACCAGGCATGGTGGCTCATGCCGGTAATCCCAGCACTCAGGAGGCAGAGGCAAGAGGATTGCTGTGAGTTCAATGCTGAGCTTAACGCCAACTTGAACTACAAAAGCGAGACTCTGTTTCAAAAAAAAAAAAAAAAAGAAAGAAAGAAAAAGAAACAATATTACAGCATATAAGTTCAATATTGGTTTGGTACAAATTCTCCAAATTGGTCTACAGAATTATCATAATTCTAACCATTCCAGCAGGATTTTTTATAAAAGGTGACAAACAGATTCTAAAAATCATACAGAAATGAGAACTCTTAATTGTAAAAAAAAAAAACAACCACCCTATGAAAAAGAAGGTTGAAGCTGTACTGTTAGTTCTACCTGCTTTTTAAACTTAACAAAAGGTACAATAATCAAAATAGTGTGATGTCAGGCATGGTGGTGCACACCTATAATCCCAGTGCTCAGGAGACTGAGGCAGGATTGCCGCAAGTTTGAGGCCGGCCTGAGCTACACCGTGAGCCCAAAGCCAGAGTAAACTACACATAATACATATAATGTATGTATTAAGCAAGACAGCAAGACAGTCTCAAAAACAAATAAAACAAAACAAAAAAATGTGATTTGGGAATTAAAAACACAACAGAAAAACAGAACCACTAGAAGAAGAAGTTGAAAGAATGTTCTGAAATATAAGACAATAACAATACATAAGTAATAGAAGTTCAAAAAAATGAGAACAGGGCCGGGGAGTTAGCTCAGTGGTTCCGGCGCCTGTCTCGAAAGCGCAAGGACCCGGGTTCGATTCCCCGGTAACCACATAACAATACTGGGTGTGGAGACCCACACCCAGCAGCAACCAGTACCACATACCACAGTGCCAGGCGTGGTGGCTCATGCCTGTAATCCCAGCACTCAGGAGGCAGAGGCAGGAGGATTGTGATGTGAGTTTGAGGCTGAGCTCAGGGCCAGCCTGAACCACAAAGCGAGACCCTGTCTCCAAAAACCTTAAAAAAAAAAAGAATAAATCAAAACAATCCCCACAGCAAAAAATACAAGTATCCAAATAGCACACCAGGGCCCCATCCACCAATCATAAGCTAAACCCATGACATGTCCTTAGGGAAATTCAGAACTGGATTTCAAAGAAAATTTCTGAAATATTCTGGAGAGGAAAATAAAGTGTTATATCTAAAGAACCAGGAATCATAATGATTTCACTGAATGCTAGAAGCAAAGGAGAAGTTTTTCCAAAACATCAAAAATAATTTCCAACCTAGAGTTTACACTTAGCCAAGACCTCAACAAGGATAATGAAATAAAAATACTTTTAGAATTGCAAAAATGCAAATCTCAAGAAAGACTTTGCTGTCTATCTCTCTCAAAAGTCTTCTTAAGGATGTGCTCCACCATAACAAGAGCGTAAAGAAAGAAAACACTTGAAACTCAACACATAAGAGATGCAGCACAGCTAAAAGAGGAAGGAAATCTTCAAGCTGGTGGCAAATAGGTGACAAATGTATACTATTCTTTGAAGAAAATCAGTCCAGAGTGGCATGAGTTTGACATTCTTTTGGCCAAAAATGGTACATTGTTCTACATTCACAGCCTATTTTCTCTCCAGAATAAGCAAACAGATAGATACAAGGCAACTCGTCACAGCCAATACTGTTTTGTAACATCTACAACGACAACAGTAAAAGGATGAGATTGAATGATCAGAGTATAAAGTACCAAATCTCGCTGATACTTAGACCATTTTTTTCACATTTTCACATCTGTGATGCTGGGCAGAATGGTACATAGTAATAATCCCAGCATTCTTGGAGAATGAGGCCAGAGGGCTACAAGTCAGAGCAGAGCCAGGGCAACTGATGAGACTCTGTCTCAGAAAAAAAAAGGGGGGGGGCCTGGCAGAATGTATCTCACTCTACGGTCTCTGAGTTCAATCCCTAGTGTTGCAAAGAGAGAGACTGAAATTAGTATATATTTTACAATAGAGGACATATCGTGTTTCTCATGGCAGCGGTTTTTTTTTTCTTCTATTCTTAGTCAAGCCATACTGTGAGTGTGAGAAGTTACACTCAACTTTGTGGGTGCTTTTAATCAACAAGTCAGCGAGGGCCTTGCAGTGTGCATAGGCTGCAATACAGAGAGAAACTCAAGTGTCCCCAAAGAAGAAACAGTCTCCTGTAGGAACATACAAGCCTGAGTATGCAAACAGAGCAGCTCAGCTCAGAACTAACCACAGCCACACCTGATGTGGATGGAAAAGCATGTCCCTATTTGCTCCTTTTGAATTTTGTATCATGAGTCCACTTTACTTGTCAAGAAATGAATAAAGTTTTCAAATACCTCAAATAACTGAAGTAAAAACATTTAGGAGCAGTCTAAGAATCTGGGCATTAGCTGGAGGTAGATAACTTCGAGTTGTCAGACAGCAGCAGGACTTCCTTCTGGTCCACTTGTTCTCAAAAAACTGAACCGATTTCTCAGAGTCTATGTGTTTCCTAGTCCTCCCTGAATAAAAGGGGAGCTAGGAATTCTGAGGAACCTAACACATGCACACATGTATACATGCACACACGTACACATGCACACGTGCATACACAATACACACACACACACACACACACACACACACACACACACACACACACACACACACACACACACACCATTGTCCGCTTCAAATGTCAGGACCTAGTCAGCATACCAAGAGATGAGGACAAGGCCACAGACCAAAACAGACCCACAGACGTACACAGAAATGGATGAGTGAAGGTTGCAGCACCAAGCAGCATCTCCTGTCCCTCCTTATACTGTTCTTCTTCCCACAACCATTCCTACAAGCTTGTCAAATGGGTGTTTCTTGTGGGAAGGCCAAAGCCATGCACTGAGAAGACTACAGAGTTAGCAGTCGCAGCGAGTTGGATTCACATAGTTGGTTATCTGGAAAAGCTATTAATATTACACTAGAATCACTGATATGTGTATTTGAAGTTACTCTGAGAACTTCAGAGAGGCCAGAGTTGCAACCTGTTCAGGAAGGGGATAGACGAAGAGTGAGTGGAAGCCATTTCCTTGGCTGCGGAAGCTTTCTGAATAGCTGAATAACGCCACGTGGCCTAGGTATTGGCTTTGCCTTACTTCAGCACTGCACAAATGCTGAGAATTCTGGACATTCTCCAAGGCTTTCTGGACAAGTTCATGACTATTTCCTTGAAGGCATTCACGTCATCTCTCCACATCCTCCAGGAAGTGGCAATGTCCAAACTCCCCTTCCTCTGGAGATACCACCACTATGCCAAAATGGAGGGATGCCCACCTGTGCGAGAGGAAAGGGCATGTTTTAGACAAGCCTCTCCTCCACTGCTTGTCAATAAGCTCAGGTAACACAGTTGTCACTGCCAAGGAAACTGCCCTCAGGGGCTTTGCAGACAATGTAATGTATCCACACCAAGAATTTTAGAAGTTCCCTGTCAGATCATATACATAATACTTGCCAGGACCACGCAGTGATTCCCTGACTAATCTGCTACTTAAGTCTCTATTATGGTTTGTGAACAAAGTGTGTGTCCCCCAAAAGCTCACATGCTGAAGACTTGCTTTCCCACTGGTTCAGAGGTGGAGCCTTAGGACTGGCTGGATCATGAGGCATCTGGTCTAATGAACAAATTAATCCACTTATGGGCTTCCGGGGAGGGGTTCTATTATAAACACGAGCCTTCTCTCTTCGCTTCTGGACCACCGTGAAGTGAAGCTTTTGACGTGAATATCTTCAAGGAAATAGTCATGAACTTGTCCAGAGAGCCTTGGAGGATGTCCAGAATTCTCAGCATTTGTGCAGTGCTGAAGTAAGGCAAAGCCAAAACCTAGCCCACGAACATTTAAGTGTCTCAACTTGACAGAGGTCATTGAAGAGGGCCTGGATTCTGAGTGGAGATGCATCTGGAGGAAGGACTGTGTCGATTGCTATGATGAAATGCCTGAGAAAATCACAAGTATCATTCCATGATTGGCTGGCCCCTTTGCTTTAAGGTCTGTGGCAAGGCAGAATTTCATGGTGTGACCTCCATCAAGTTAAGTCTGTCCCTGAGGACAAGACACAAGGGCCTCCAGCACCACTCTGAATGGGAGACCAACTTCACTCCCATAACTAATTAATTCATGCCAGGAATAAAGGTGACAGATAACAAAGTCAATATGAAAAAATCAGTCAATCAACTCAACAAAACAAAACTCCTACACTTCATTTCAGTATCTGAGTGGACATTTCACAATAGTTTCTCTTCTGATGGACTGTACTGCAGAACATTATCACTCAAAGCTCAATACTTCAATAGTGGTGCTTTGAGTCTCTAGTGGTCAACGTCTATGGCTGGATGCAGGGAGGGTGCACCTTAGAACCACGGAGAGCCAGCTACAAGGGGTAGAACATAACAATCGCAACCACCTCTGTGTCTGCACCACAGTCTTGGAGAAGCACTGTTCGTGGACACAACGTTGAAACACTTAACAGATTAACAGACAAGAGAAATGCTGGACACCGAGGCATGCAGGGTGAATGCTGTGTTGAAAACTACATGACACACGAAGATGCTGAGCAGCTATCAAGACTATCAGGGTAGAAAATAAATGGACAGCAACTCAGCAGAAGAATTAAGGTTAGGGTGGCAGGTAAGACAGAGACCTTCAAGAGAGTCAGACTATTGGGCAAGTAAAGGTTCAGGCCTGGACTCATTCATAAAACGAGGTTTATCACATACACATCCACTATGTAAAGACATCGTTTAGCCCTGGGGTATGGACATTTCTGCTTATGTTTAGAAATGCATTTCTGGAAATTGAGGCACTGATGGGCCTTCACGAACACTCCTTCAAAGGCTGGTTCCCAAATGTGTAACCTGGTGTTACCGTTTCTTCAGTTAAAAGCTGGAAAGTCATAAAGGAGCTATTGCCACAATATGGCCAGTACTGACCGTCATCAGCCCTGTGGACTTCAGTGATTCCACCAGTGGCCTCCACTGAGTGGCTGCCACAAAGCCTGGCACTAGCTTCTTCCGGTTTCCCCACCAACCCATGAAGGTGTCGCTGCCTCTGATCACCAGAACAATGGCCCTCGTGCCCGGCTCAGTGCCCTTCTTTGAACTGGCCTGGTTCTTCCAGCCACCAGCTCACTTCTGTCCAACATCAAGGGCAAGCACTCTTCAAAGGAACAGGAAATAACGGCAGAAAGAGAGACTTCGGTGAAGTAGGAGACGAAGACGCAGCACAAAGGGAGCCGTGAGCATAGGCGCTGACTGGCCAGGGCCACTCTGTACTCTAACGAACCTGGGCACCTGTTATCTTTTAAAAATTCTAAGAAAAGCAGTCCGATCTGAACCACATCTTTATAGAGACTTTCCCTCCATCTGTGCACCTGTTTCTACACCTGTAACAGAGGGTTAATAAGGACCCGCTCGCCATCAGAAATAGATAACCATTCACGCAACACACTCAGCTCCACTCCTGGGCACAGAAGTGCAAGGGTGACTGTCCACACGTGTCACACTGTGAGGCCCATGGTGCGGCCTGGGGGAGGGGAGGAGTTCTCAGGGGCACCCAGGCTTCAGCTGGTGCTCAGAGACCTGGTGCAGCAGAGCGAATGCCCAGTTTGTTCATAAGGGACGTTCTCCTCGGGCTTCATACACATAATCACTGCACTCTACAGGGAGCCCTGAGGCCCACCCTGCTCTCAGAACTACTTCTGTTTCTAGTGTCTCCAAAAGAAAGCTCCATCTGTCTTCCCCTCAGAGTCTGTCCCCACCAAGACCAGAGAGAGCAGAATAAAACAAGAATTTGGAGTTGGGGAGATCTGGTCTGCACTTTCTAGCTCAAGGGCTCAAAAGGTGAACAACATACTACACCCAGGCCAGCTCCGAACTCCGGACGAAAGATGCCCAGCCCAGTTTGGCCACCTAACCTGCACCTTCTGACATGGGCCAGTGACGTTGAGACCAAAGACCCAGAGCTGTCGCAGCTGACCACAGCCTGAGGGGGCTGGAACACATATGGAAGTGCTCTGTAGACTGGCCTTTGGTCAGTTCCTAAATCTAACTGCAAACGACAGCATGTCCCCATCAATGTGTTTACAGTTCACACCACTTCAGAGCCCTTTAATCAACATTTCTTACATGCCTGCTCTCATTTCTAAAAGCAAAATGTGACACACAGACACTGCCCACAGAATACTAATACAAGTAACCAACCCCTCACTAGAGTTTAGTTTGCAGCAACCCTGTCCAGCAGACAACATCCACAGGTAAGCCCCTTTTTGACATTACTTCTTCTCAATTATTAAGTTCTTACTATGCGCCACACATCAGTAGGCACCGGAGGTACAAGGCTGACTCTCTACCTTGTGGAGTGAAGAAGAGCCGCCAGGAAGACAAAACAAGGGACATGAACTTGACCAGGTGCTGAACACTGACACGCTAGATAGAGATTTCAAGGATTGAGGAAGCTACTCTGAGCCAGAAAAGGAAATGAACCCTGATACATGCTAAGATCTGCATGAACTTGAAAATGCCATGCTAAGGGAAGGAAGCCAGTCAACGAAGACCACATGATACAGATTCCACCCATGTGAAAGTCCAGCAGGCAAACCTTTAGTGATGGAAAATAGATTAGTGGGTGCCTAGAGCTGGAAGGAGCAATTCTCCCTTAGGGTGGGGACTGCTAAAGGGTTCAGGATTTCTTTCTAAAATTAACAATGGTACCTGGGAATGTAGCTCAGCAGCGCCATGCCTAACCTGGAAAATACAAGATCTTGAGTCTGACCCCCACACAGGTATAGATAGGCAGACAGAAAGACAGATAGATAAATAGATAAAATTAACAAAAGTGATGGCTGCAAGTATCTGTAAATATGTTAAAAACAACTGATTTGTCTATTTTGAATGGGTGGATTATAATTCAATAAAGCTGTTTATTAAAAAGATAACTTTGGGTAAATAACTTAAGTTCTCTATATCTCTTTCATCATCTATAAAATGAAGGAGATAGACGTGGCAAATTTAAAATTGTGAAAACTCAAAGACATAACTTTGTAGAAACTGCTGGCTGTTTTGACCACTATGATTTCTAGTCATAAAACACTGGAGGATTACTCACAAAATAGCCAAAAGTAGACTACACTCAATTTTATAGCAACAATGCATGGATAATTAAAATGTGGTATATACACACAATGGAAGCTGAAAAAGGAAAGACATTTGGACACATTCGACTGCGAAGATGAAACCTCGAAGCTATTACTGTGGTGAAATAAGACAACCACATAAACACGGTACAATTCCACCTACACAGAGCACCCAAAGTACTCAGATTCAGACAGGAAGCAGAGCAGTGTCCCTGGGGCTGGAGGAGGGGACCTGTCAGTGTTTCTGGGGACACTCCCTGTTTTAGCTCTGTGGATGGCCAGTGGCAACAGCGGCACATCACAGCGATCATCCTAATGCCTTAAAAATGGCCAACATGGCTATATTTATGTGTGTGTTCTCCTAATTAACAAGGAAAAGTTGGGGTCAACACAAGAGCTAAAGAAAGGAGCATGGAGGGAAGTGAGAGGGGCTAGTATAAGGCTTCTGAGGAAGAAGATCAGGAGCCAAAGCCCCAGGGACAAGCTTCCTGGACCACTGGGTACCAGCAGGCGGAGGAAGATCCCTGGCACTGCCTTTCGGAGTGCGCTGGGTGCACCACCCGCTGTCCACACCGCCACCCACACCAGCCAGGAGCAAGAAGTGACAGCTCAGAGCTGGGGGCGGGAGGTGGGAGAGCGTGAGTCACGGTAGCCCTGCCTCAGACAGGGAAGGCACGGCCTCGCCACCTCCTGACCCATACCCAGGATCTGGGGCACACAGGCCCTCAGCCCCGTCACCAAAAACATGGATCTGGGCGCCCTGGGCCTGCTGAGTCACACTCATGCTCAGGGTCAAGACAATACCCCTCACAGTTGTCATGGCTCCCAGTGGCAGGGGAATGGGTCACAGAATACAGGAGAGCCACTCTCTAATTCAAAACAAAAGACAGAGTGGTTGAGTTCGGCACGACTAGCATCCACAGAGGCAGGCGGCTCTGAGCAGTGCCCCTTGGCAGTCAGTGGAGAAGCCACCCCAAAGGTACAGCAAAATGACACTGCTGAAATGTGTCCCCACTCGACCCCATCCATTGTCTGTGATCTCTGAGATACTTGGTCCTTACCTTTCACTTCTCCAGTGGCGAGGGGAGGGAGCAGGGATGGAAACCACAGATGTGAGCATAGACACACATACATATACTGAGAAGCCTTATAAGTTCTCATCGAAATGGAGGACTGTGACCGTCCACCCAGCCAAGGTCTGTAGTGCATAAAATTTCACCTGAAAAATGCAAGTCTGATGTCCAAAACCATTACTCTGAATAGTTTTTAAATTTCTATCCAATGCAATAAGGCAGAAAACAAAAATAAAGATAATTTACATGAAAGAAGCTTTAAAATATTATTTGCATACATAATCATATAGCTTAATAGCCCAAGAGTAAGTGAAAGAATTTAGGATGTATAATAAAAGTCAGAAAGATATCTGGTTACCAAATAAAGATCTAATCAACAATCAGTGATAACCAGCTAGAAAACATAGTGGGAAGAAAATCTCATTTAGAGAAGCAACAAAAATATAAAATGCCTAGAAATAAATTTAACAAGAAATGTGTAGGATGAAATGAAGGAATTTATGAAACTGTGATAGTTTTTTTAATGATTATACCAAATGGAGATACTTCTATATTTGTGGACTGGAAGTTTCATTACTATAAACATGTTAATTTTCTGAAAATTAACTTTAAACTTAAAGCAATTTCAATCAAAATCCCATGTGGATTTTTTTAAACTTGACAAATTTATTTTTAAGTAAATAAAAAGCAAAAATCGACCAGAAATCTTTTTAAAAAACAAAAAATGAATTTAGGACTTGTACTATCATTTGTAAAAATATAAAGTTATAATAAAGTACTTGCGTATTTTTTATACAGACAAAAATATTGCATTAAGCTCAGAAACACTCCTGTACCCACATTATATATACTACATAGTATATAAGTATATACATCAGAATTTTGTATATAATAAGATGGTGGCTTAGATTATAGATTCAGTAAAATGGGTTTGAATAATTGATCAACTAATGGAAAATTGTGGAATTTCTACTTCATATCATCAAAAAACATGAGTCCAATTTAAATCAATAATTAAATGTGAAAATAATAAATGCACACATATATGATAGAAGGATAATGATGCTAACAGAAAATTTTAAAATCTATTGCTAGATACATTATTTTAAATTCCTGGCTATCAAAGGGTCATAATCTAGATTTGGAAGAACAGTGCAACAAGTATGTGCAACATATAGTAGATTAATTTATTTTGAATATTAGAATAAATCTTATGTTTCAGGAAAAATAAATATAAGGAAGAAAAAAACATGAAATGACCAGTAAACAAATAAAAGATATTTAAATTCACAAGTAATAAAAGTGAAAATTAAAATAATGAATGGGCACTTTTCACAAAATTTTTAGAATTTAAGATAACTGATGGGCAATGGCAGCTGTTCAGGTACAATGGCATTCCCATTTACTATTTGGAAGACACAGACTAAATGCTGGGCTAATTTACAACTGCCCTGGAGGGCAATTTGGCAAGACCTATGGAAAACCTTCGAAATAGTCATATCTTTTGGTCAGCAAAAAACAGCCTACAGAACTAATCAGAACTGTGGGCAAGGTTTCAACATCATCACCACATGTAAAACACACTGCTAAGGCACAGTTCTACACACCAAATGGATTGTGTAATTCAACCCTTAAAAAAATAAGATACAGATCTTAATTTCACCACCTTCACAGACAAGAAAACTGAGGTTAGCAATAATCAAGAAAATCATCCAAAGTCATACCAATAGTGTATGGTGAAGCCAGGATTCAAGTGTAGACTGTAAGGTTGTCTTACCACACTCCTATGCACAGAGTCACCGCCAAGCATCAACATCAATAGGAAATGCTTCAGCACATGCAAATGACAGGAGGGATGGATGGATGGGTGGGTGGGTAGTGCGGTGGGTGGGTGGGGGGATGGATGGATGGATGGATGGATGGATGGATGGATGGATGGATGGGTGGACAGGTGGGTGTTTTAGTGCGTGAATGGATGCAGAAATGGTATGCATACTTCACTTAGCTCTGGTCTCACCCACCTCCTGATAACACCTCCCAAACCAGAGGATGTTCTAAGCGCCATACTAAACTGTCGTCATCACAACAGACATGTGGATGTATGGTTGGATGGGTGGGTAGATAGATGACCAAAATCACAAAGCATTCATTTAGGAATATGTCCCCATGCTTGTTTCCATTCACAGGTACTGAATATTAACTTCAAGGTAACCCAACTTCCAGGAACCATTTTAAGATCTCAATAAAACAGGCAGGAGACAATATAACAGCAAATCTCAGTTTTTCTGCTCCCAGAAGTAGAACCATTAATGGGATGCACAGACTTCGCAACGTAGCCCTCAAAACAGATGGTATTACCTTTCCAGGTTCCTAAAACCTCTTTGTTTCATAAAGCAGAGAATTCAAAAGAAGTCGCAATGTATAAAAACCCTTTTTAAAGAGTCTGTATCAAAAAATCACAGGCAAAAAGCCTGAAAACTGTCCGCACTAGACTTTGCTCCACTCAAAGCAGCACCCAGCGTGGACCGAAGTGGTGGGTTCAAGTCTGTGCAGGGACAGTGTGAGGAAGGAAACGAGGACTCCGAGTATATCAGTCAGGACAACACAGTACAGGGGCATCCGACTCTGCGTGCCCTGGCAACGTGGCATGGCAGGGCTTTACCTAAGTGGCAGAGGGCAGCACACTTCCAAGGGATCAGGAAAGGGACAGTCTTGGGCACTGCCCACAGCTCTCCTGCTGGGACAGCCACAGCCCAGCACCAAGAACCAGTGGTAGAGAGGACCCTGCAGCCTCTCTGTCCCACAGAGCTCTGTGGAGAGGTGCTCAGTGGACCCTCCACTGTGACAAATGTCCCCAGAGGACGGACATACAAGGGGTCAGAAACTCGCCACCTGGAAGCCCTCATGTTAACAAGATGTCTACATGACATTTCCTGCACAGACACCCAGGAGACAGGCGTGGGCAGCACTCAGGTGAGTGGCCCAAGCCACCTCCAGGGGTCCCATAGCCTCAAAGTGGGGGCCCAATGATTTCCACCTGAGATGCCCAGAGTCTAAATTCCATGGTCACCCCACAACACCAGGAAGCACCGTATGTATCTCCTGAAAATCTGCAGAACCAGATGCTTACTCCCCGGGACAGTTAGTGACCCCACAAATGGGAGTCAAAGGAAACCACAAACATTCCAACAGCTATTGGCCAAGGCTCAGAATCCTGATTACTGGGGTGCGGAACCCCAGCCCACCATTGTGTGTGCTTGGGAAAGCCACATACCCTCCCTGTGCTTGAGCACCTCATCCATAAAAGGAAGATAACAGCAGCAACCCTTAGAATGGACACAGGCATTAGATGAGATGGTACCTATAAAATGCTCTCAGGGATAGCTGCACACTGTAGCTATTCGGTCAGTGAGTGTCAGCAGTTTTTACTAGTGTAACAACTGATGCCTCTCTGTAGCTGTCTGACACAGAGACATGACACACACAAGTCAACAACCTGTGCCAGCAATGGCGAACCTTTTAGCGCTTTTAATGGTAACAAACAGTGGGCCGCAGCACTCGTGCCATAGGTTGCCCCCACTGGCTGTAATAAGGTAACTTCAGCCTTTGATTTGGCAATTAAAAACAAAACTCAGTGGATATAGCACTCTATGAAGGCTATAGGGAAGTTTAAAATGGATCACACCTGTGTTTTTACACCAACCACGAAGGGGTTTTTGGAAGGTTTCCACATCCACCCACCATGCATGACGCCGCTCTTAGGTGAGCATCAGAGGTGAGGGCACCAGTAACAACACTGGTCTTCCCAGGACAAGGGACATGCAGTCACCCCCTAACCACACACCACAGGGATGGGGGACTCACAGCCAGGACTCACCTTGCCCTGCTGCAGGCAAGGCAGGTGCAAACCTGGATCTGTGTCACACACACACACACACACACACACACACACACACACACACACACACACACATTCGGCTCCCTGGTACTTGAGGAGTGCAATTGGAGGAAAGAAAACAAACCTCACAAGTCTAGATCTGTCCCCAAGACCTTCCTTTTTTGGCTCTGGGGACCTAGCCACCTGCCAACAGGTCCCACCCCAGGGCACTGGGCTGTATCTACGTCGAAATGAGGGCAGTGATTCCCCATTCCCATGGTGTCTGCAAATGGTGGAGACTGAAATCCACGCTGTCTGTCTGAGCAGAAGTGCAGGCTCAGAGTGTAATGAACGGATGTGAAATTATCCTACTCGCTGACCTGGGGAGACCTGACTTTATAATCCCCAGGCTGTGAATTCAGGAGAGAACTGTGCTGCAGGAAGAAAAGAGCTTCTTCTGACGTGCTTGAAATGTTCCCTTTGGCCTCTGCTCCAGGAGTGACCGCTTATCCTCCTCTTACAGTTTTAAAATGTCTACATCTAGAGTTTTAAATACAGATTCTGGGCAATTTTGACTGCATCCTCTCAAGTGTTCTTGAGTCTTCTGACTGTGCTGAATTGGCACTGGAAGCCAGGAAAGCAACCCCAAGAATGTAGGGCACAGGAAGTCAAGTGCCCAGCGATTTCTGGCTCAGACAGTCCAGGTAGGAGCCTCCCCTGGCTTCGTGACATCAGAAAGGCACCCTGCCAGGGTGTGCACAGCTGGGGAGACCACAAGACTGCAGGAGGAGCCCTGGCTGTAAGGCCAAAGCTAGAGGCACACATGGGACCTGGGCTTCCATCAACACCCCGTTATTGCTGCCTCAGTGTTATTTTAAAAACTGAGTGGCTCTTAAAAACTTACAGATTTCACTTAAAATTCAGATTCCCAGCTTCTCTTTTAAAAGAAAAAAGTAATAGAAAGACCAGCAGCCCTGGCCTCTACTCCAAATGGCAAGAAATGGCTGGAGTTCAACAGCGCTACCCATTCTGGGTTTGCCAACATCCCCTAAGCTGACAGTAGCTTGCTCCTTATCATCTTACATGTGCTGCTAACATTCTTATGGCATAGAAATGTCTCTGTACTCAAAAGCAGCAGAAGGAAGAGGAGGTGTGTCAAGAAGACTCAGGGAAGCCTATCATTTTCCTCCTCTGCATTCCCAGCTGGGGCCTCAGGGTGGGCATTTGCCCTCTGGAATGACTCCTCTAGGACTAGGACTAACTTTGTTCCCCTCCCAAATTCTGAGGTCAGGGAAGCACACATCACTTAGGAGAATCACAGTCACAACCAAGTTGTGGCCACACACCCCCCCAGGACAAGTGTCTGGCATGTACCACTACCACCCCCGCCAAGTCTCACCTGTTTCCTGCAGACACCCCGACCCCATCCCCCCACTGGGACCCTTCCTACCTCTTACTACCTGGAAGCTCTGACTCACATTGGCACTCTCAGACAGCTGCACCCAAAGCTTTTCCCACATTTTTAGGTAAGACTCCTGAATCCAAACACTGTCCTTATTCATCTCTCCCACCTCATTCAGACCTCCTGAAAGCAGGAGGAAAGGGGTGTTACAGCCCCACTCTGCAGCCCAGCACCGTGCATTTTGTACACAGTTCAACCACAGAGCCAGCTCACACTAGCCGATGAATCCAGGAAGACAGACATAAAGGAGTGTGTAAATTTGGAGGACAGAGACACAGATTGTCTCCCAGCTCTGCCATTTAAAACTCAAGTGGATAATGGAGTCAGTTCTCTTAAACTCTCAGACCTTTGCTTTGAGCAAATGAAAGATGAGGTTATTAAGAAGATTTGGGGGGAATACTGTAAAGAATAAATATCAATAGAAAAACAACCCACTACACTATCAGCACCCTCAACCTCTATGAAGCCCAACATGACAACTTCATTCCCACCTCCCACTTCACTTCTGATCCTTGACTTTCACTCTCCTTTCTCTGATTCTCCTAATGCCCAACTCAGTGCTGAGGGTTCTGCAGACCCAACTCTAGGCACCTATGGATTCTATAGTAGCTCACCTTGCTATAAATAGATCCATCAAACAAGAGGAAATCACATGAGGGGCTAAGTGGACATTCTCTCAATTAGTTTTACATTATCACAGAGCATTTAAAATACAAGAATACACTCAAAGTAACATCTAAATCTTAGGATATAAACTGGATATTAAACTATATGTACAAAATGATACCAGTTGTCCCTAAATTATATGGCAAAACAGATCTAAAGTAAAATGTTCACAGTGAATGATTATGGGTGATCCTCTTGTCTTTTATCATTTTACTAATTTTCTCTGATAATCACATTTTATATTATGATTAAAAGTTAACTAACAAAACTATTGAATTGCTGGAAGTATCTAACTTAGGACAGGTTGTCATTTTAAAAAGGGCTGTGGAATATATATACATATATACATGTATATATTATATATGTATATATATGTATATATAGTATATATATACATATATGTAATTGAAAATGCATGAAACAGATGGTGCTTATAGTCTCAACTAGTAGTCTTAAATTTTCACAATAATAGTCTTTTTCAATAGTCCTTAAAAGTTTACAGAACATTTGAAACATCTTAGTTCACTAGAAATATTTGATCAATAAGGAGAAGGAAAAAAGGGAGGGGTACAGGAATAGGAAAAAATAAGAATGAAGATATATCATGTACTGGTACAAATTTTCAACAATGTATGTGATAAGTTCCACGTAAAATGTACTAATAAATAATAAATTTTGAAAAAAGAGATATTCAATCAACACCAAAACTGAGAAATCCACCAGCTATTTTTTCTCTTCATAAAATATTTTTTAAAATTGTTTGCAAAAAGAAAAACAAAACTTCTTGACTTCCAATAACCAACCCTTGGCTAGGAAAAGTGATACAAATCATGTGCCACATGTAACACAACAGTAACAGCTCCAACACGTACCACAACGTATAGGACTCAGCCAAAGATGAGCACAAAAGGGGAGAAAAACAGCTTTATATGAAAACCTATTTAAAAAATTCTAAAACTTATAAATAAAATTCTAAAAATAAAAATAGTTTAAATATAAAGTACATATAGTTGATTTAAAATTATCCTAATCACAGTAGGAAAAGGAGATTAATTTTTAAGAACAAAATAACTATGAAAAATAAGAAGTAAAAACAGAAGCCTGGGTGGGGTTGGAGGTGGCTGTACAGCCAGGCAGCAGAGCACTTACCTATCATGCACACACCCCGAGTGCCCTGAGCCCCAGGGTTCCCTCTACAGCTCCACAATCAATCAGTCTGACAATTAGTTCCTCAAAGGCACAAATAAAAGCCAAATCTTCAGGAAACCAACAGAGAGAGAACCTAAAACAATGAACTAGAAGATACAGAAAAATAGAATGGTTCCATGTGTATTGTTGTGAAAGTTAAGACCAGAGCAAAAAGCAAAAAATCTACCATCAAAACTTACTGAAGGAAATTGATTAAGTTCATAATTAGGAAATAAATTTTTTAAAGTTGCGAAAGAACAAGTAGAGGTGGAATGCCATGTCCATGCCACTTTACTAATAAATTCTTTCAAACTTTCTAAAGATAACTATTGAGGGTATACAGAAAAATATAAGACTCAATGAATACACTTTGTGGATTACCAGACTCTAGTTTCAAAGCCAACAGAGATGACACAGAGAAACAAAAGCAAAAACTTTATAGACTTCCACCTTTGGCCATATCAGAGCATCTTTTAAGACACCAATGTCCCCGCCCAGAGCAAGTAGGAAAGTTGGGAAATATCTCTGTCCTAAGATGGTCACTGGCTATTTAAATACCCAGGATCTGACACACAGAAGGCCAAGCAAACTGGCCATCTCAGGAGAGCTTTGGACAGCCTGACAGCGCTGAGAAAACCAAAATCACAACCAAGATTTGAGGTTCCAAAAGCCAGGCTAGGAGAGAGACAGAATGAGACAGTGTCCCTGCATCCCCTGATTCTGAGTAAGGAAAGGTGGTGCTGACGTGCTCAGCAGGAAGAGCTCAGCTTGACTTCCAGGAGGCTCACAATGCTAGAAAGATTAATTCTGGATTCAGGACCTGCCAAGGCAAAGCCAACACCCGAGGTGCTCATTTGCAGGGAAGAGAGGGCCGGCCAGGAAGCCCTGCAAAGACCAAACTCCATCCTGAGTTTTGAGTTGCAGCAATTTGCCTCCTGTCTCACAGGATCCATTTCCTCAAGAGACAGATTGGGTAGATTTTCTTGGCCAGAAGAGAACATCATCTATAATCTAAGTAACTGCCTAGCATTAAATAAAAAATTACTGCTCACACTGGAAAGCAGGAGCAAGACTCAAAACAAACATGACACCCACCAGTCACATCAAACTCTGGAGCTAGGAAGTTCACCCTATCTTATGAGACAGATAACCACATAGAGGCTTTCAGTGAAGAAAATCTAACCTAAACCCAAAAAACACAGTAGCTGAAATTAAGAATTCAATAAATGAGATTCATGGCATATTAAATACACATGGGATTAGTGAGGTGAAAGATAGGCTAAGGGAAAGTACAGAGGCAGAAACAGGAAGCAGAAATGGGTAGAAATTTTTTAAAAATTAAACTCATGAGGAACACAGTGAAAAAATTCATACGTGATGTGAGAGGAATCCCAGAAGAGGAAGAGAAAAAGACCAGAGTGGAAGCATTATATGCACATATAATTACCAAGAACTTCTAAAAATAAAGTGAACATCAAGTTGCAGAGATCTCAAGCAGAACAGATACTAAAAACAAAGAAGAATGCTCAAAAGTAGGCAGATGAAAAGAAGTTGCATTATCTTAAAAGGAGAGTAGAACCAACAACAGAAGTGATAACTCAGTTCCCAGTGATGATATAGTTACTCAAAGAAAATAAAAGTCACTTAGAATTCTTTGCTCTATAGAAATAGCCTTCTGGGGCCGGGAAGTTAGCTCAGTGGCTCTGGCGCCTGTCTTGCGAGCGCAAGGACCCGGGTTCAATTCCCCGGTAACCACATACAATACTAGGCGTGGAGACTCACGCCCAGCAGCAATCAGCACCACATACCACAGTGCCAGGCGTGGTGGCTCACGCCTGTAATCCCAGCACTCGGGAGGCGGAGGCAGGAGGATTGCTGTGATGTGAGTTGGAGGCTGAGCTCAGGGTCAGCCTGAACCACAAAGCAAGACCCTGTCTCAAAAAAAAAAAAGAAATAGCCTTCTTAAATGAGCTAAAATAAAAAACACTTGGAGATGTTCAATAACTTAGAAGATCTGCCACTATCAGTATGTTGGTAAATGTTTGACCAAGGCAGAAATGTCCTGATTTTTAGTGTTTCCTGATTTCTGTGTCAGAAATACTCCCATTATGGCTAGTTTGAACATCACCAAATGTAGAGCTGGAAAGAAAGGAATACAATTAGTTCTCAGGAACTAGCTGTAGCATACAAATGTCACCAACAGAACCAGAAAGAATTCTCTAGGGAGAAGGAAAATTATCTCATACTGAGAGCTGCAACTGCATGACAGAATGAAGAGTAACAGAAAGAACCAATATGTGAATAAACCTAAATGAATGTTTACCATGTGAAACAATAATAATGATGTGGTCATAAAAATAAATGCAGAATTAAAATGCATCACAACATTAATACAAAGGAAGAAATGGAGAGTGGTAAAATCCCATTTATACTTATGTGTATATTTGTGTTGAACAATTTATACCACACTCCATAAATATGTACAATCATAATATGGTAATCAAAAAATTTATATCTCGAAAGTTATCATTTTAAATTAATGCCATCATGTGGAGTCACTCAACTCTCAACTCCAGAAGAACCCAATCTCCTTAAACACATCTACTCCTGTGTCTATTGAATCACCATGTCTGGGATGAGGCCAAAGTGATCCTATTCTATAAAAGCTCCCAGTAACATAGAGATGAGACTCTGTGTTGGAAGTCGAACTTCAGAAAAGCAGACTTAGAATATCCTGAGGTGCCAAGATGGCGCAGATGAACTGTGACAGAGTTCAGGGTAACATCCTGGCTGGGCAAGTGCAGAGGATCTCAAGAAGAGAGAGCAGAAAGCATCCAAGGAAGGGCAAGGCTGTACAAGGAGCTAGGCTTCCATGCACATGAGCCACGGTGCAGGGAGCAGAGCACAATGACAGGCTGAAAACTGGCAAGCAACCCTGAAAGAGCAGCCCCTTCCAAAGGAACTCAGCACCAAGGAAATGTTTTGAAGCACTGAGTCATTTCAGGCCAAAGGGTAATGCAGAGAAGGCCACTCTCCCTCCTGGAAAAGATGCCATTCTGACACCAAGTGAAACTACACCCGACCCTCATTCTCCACATATTTGGTATTTGCTAATTTATCATGTGGCATCTGCAACCCTCTTAAAAACTATGTAGCTCCAATTCCATACTTTTGGAACATTGTAGACACTCAGTCTTGGTGACTTTGAGTGACTTTGGGTCACCAATGGCAGCACCAGCTGAGGTCAAGCAAGGCAACCTCTCCACATCTGAGTTCTTCTACTGCAAACAAATGTCCTTTTGACACCTATTTAGTACTTCACCTGTCAAATTTTGTGCTTTCTTTTGGTGACCACGGGCCCAAGTGAAGAGCTGAAGCACTGTCTGGTGTCCGTGGGTGTGCAAGGGTGGGATATGCTTTAGGAGAAATTCCTTCTGTTAGATAAGCTTTATTTGGGAAAAAAAAAAAAATTTTTTTTTTGAGACAGGGTCTTGCCTTGTAGTTCAGGCTGGCCCTGAGCTCAGCCGCAAACTCACACCACAGCAATCCTCCTGCCTCTGCCTCCTGAGTGCTGGGATTACAGGCGTGAACCACACGCCCAGCACTGTGGTATATGGTACTGGTTGCTGCTGGGTGTGAGTCTCCACTCCCAGTATTGTATGTGGTTACCGGCGATCGAACCCGGGTCCTTGCACTTACAAGATAGGCACCGGAACCATTGAGCTAAATCTCTGGCCCCATTTGGGCAAAATTTAAAGCACTGCTCATTCTGAGTTCCAAGAGAATGACCCACAGTATACATCAAATAAGGCCTTTACAAACGCACATAAGGCAAGTCACACAGTCAATAGCTGACAGAAATGTTACGCTGAAAGAAGCTAACACTGAATTTCCTTCCGAAGTAATAGTTTCACTTTTCCTGAATGTTTTTGAGGGCAACCTTATAGAGCATTGCCACTGTGGATAACAAGAACCATAAATATTAAGAATCAGCTATAGCTACACAAAACCTAATTTGCCCTATCTACTCCAACAAGGAATCAGATCCTCTTATCATAAAAGGATAGGACAGAGAAATCTGTCAAAGTTTCAGACCTTTGGGCTCAGATTAATCAATTCAGTTCAAAATAATTAGAAGATTCCACCACTTGACAAAAATTTACTGAAGCATAACACAAGGTATGATATCCAGAAATACAGTGGGAAAGATGGACAGAAATTCCAACCCTAGGGGGCTCGTATACTACTGAGGGGCCACAGAAATGTTTAAAAGTTTCCATATGGTATATCAAAGAACCGAGAAGAAAGATAAAGTTGGGAACAGGAATGGTGAGACAGGAGTATTGCAAACGAAAAAGGGTACTTAGGAAAAGCACTGGAGAAATAAAAGAAGTGAGTTATAAATATCAAAAAAAGACAAGACAAAAACTAGTCTGGTTAGCTGCGAGCACCCTACTGTGCACAAATGCAGACCTTACTCCTCCATCTGACTAACACTATAGGCTTCTGCCCATAAATTTAAAAAGAATACACTTTTGTCAGGGATTTAGCTCTGCGACACCGCACCTACCTTGTAAGCACAAGGGCCAGAGTTTGATCCTTGGTACAGAAGGGGAAAAAAATACACTTTTAAAAGAGTTATGAGTCCATGTGTTAAAAAGTGAAAGAATTAGAGGAAAGAGAAGCACTTAATAAAAATAAGTACGTGATGAAGTCGCTATGTATAAAATGAACATCTATTAAAAATCACTTTCTTACATTGTGGCAATAACCACTTATAAAATATGATGCACACAGTTATCTCAAAAAACTATATACTACCTAAGAAGGAACCTTAAAAGGTATCAAAGAAAACTGCAAAGTTCCCTGGGAGATACAAAGATATCCGAAAATGAGCTATTTCTTATTCCAGAAAGAAAGACACATGAACACAATGTCACAACCTCCTCGAATTAGATTTTAGGACAGATGCAATTCAAATCCCAATCCCAAGAGAAGAGCAGGAAATAAAATCTTCTACTATGAGATGAATTAAAGGAGGCAGTGCTATCAATACTAAAATATTTATAATAAATAGCACGGCATGTTGCTGGGATAAGAATGAAGAGATGGCCATGGAGGACACACATGGGGCTAGAAAACTAGATGACGCAGATGACATGCTACAGCAAGATCCCAGCATAAACGGCACTTAGCGTCCACTACAGACCTCATCTCCACCGTGAGAGGAAATGTCATAAGGAAACGGAGCTGGGCCAACTGGTCAGGAACATGAAATAGGATGGAGTCAGCTCCTCACACACTATACTTGAATTAGCTCCCCTCTGATGATGCTGAACACTGACAGAAACCACACAAATCTCACAGAAGTGATTTCCCAGAGTTCTCCTGGTTTTTGTCATACTCTGGAATAGGGATGCCGAACCTTCTGGAGACAAGGGCCCAAAATGCCAACCCCAAAACGACTTTTTTCACAAAGTGCCAACACTGCAAGTAAACCTGTATCCCGAGGTTTGACTGCAGAAGAAACTCATATTAACTTTCTCTGCCTTAAAAGAAACACAAGGAACATCCATGCCACAGGCCTGCCCCAACTGCGCTAGCAAATGTGTGTCCATGTCTGGGCTGCACTGAGTGAAGAAGAATTGTCTTGAGCTGCATATAAAATATATAGTATAGCTAGTGTATACAAGGAACAAAATTTCCTTTAAATTATTTAATGTCAACATTTCAAAAGGTAAGCAGCATACATACAAAACTAGTGGGCTGTCTGATCTTGTTTTTGTGAAACTAATGCACTAGTTCCTTGTTCAGTGGAAGTAGTTTCCTAATTTTATTAAGTTAAAAATGTACATATGTGCTTAATAATAATACACCTGTCTTCTTCTCACGCACATGCACGTGTAAGTAGGCTGAAAGACTGTTATCAGCAATTACTACATTTTACTACTTGCCAAGTTGCACAAATTGCACACAATCAGTAAATTTTTGTAAAGTGATGGAATCTTCTAATTATTTTTGAACTGAATTGATTAATCTGAGCCCAAAGGTCTCAAACTTTGAAACACATGTAACATACAACACACTCACACTGTGATTCTACTGGCTACGTGTTGCAGTCAGAGCCTCGCTGTCTCCTCCCCTGCACCGCTTTACATTGTCCCCAACACCGCTTAACATTGTCCCCAACACAGTCTGAGCTCAGGTATCACACAATCAAGTCCTGAAAAGCACAGCTAAAAAAAAAATCACAGAATGTGACTAAAGGTTACGATTTTGTGGGATCACGTTCCTATGGGCTGTGAGTTGGACACACTTACCATGGAGGGTCACTGTCAGTCTCACAGTAGAGAACCGTCCATCAACTGCTGTGATTATGAACCCTTAGAAACAGAAGAATTAAAAGGAAAACATCTGTCTCTCTTTAGGATCTAACAGTACATTTGTTTCAATGTGCAGCGAAGCAGAGCCATCTCTGTCGTGGCCAGAGCCTGTTTTCGTTCCCCTGAATAAAACACAGCAGCAGATCCAACATCAGCATTGTATCTAGACCTCAGCTCCCTACACTGCGCTTGGAGCAGGGAGGCAAGGAGAAGCCAGCAAAGCCTGGGGCAGATGCCAGCTGCTTTCGACGGTTCCGATGGTGGGGACTTCGGGACTGAGGAGCTCTTGATACCCACCAGGTTCTTCAGGGGATGCTCTGGGGACCATCTTAACTCTGACCACCTCCCCGCATGAAAACAAAATGAGCAGCTGCAAAGCAGTCTGGGGCAAGAAGTCAAGCTCCGCCCAGACATGTTCATCCCAAGAAAACCCTGACCGGGCAGCTCACTGGCTTTGGCACAGAGGCTAGGAAGCCGAGGAGTGGCCAGTTTCTCCCTCCCTATCTTTCATATCTTTTTTACACATTCCAACAGGCCAAGCAGATATGGGGTCAAGGGTCCTAGGACACAAGCTATTGCGGATATCACCTGAATGAACGCATCTACATCTCACTGTACAACCAGGCTTCACCCCCCCACACTCCCCCACACCCCACTCTGCAGCCACCACTTAGCCTAAACTCCTCACACCCTCTGCAACCAACACTCATCCAGTCCAAGCCACCCATATCCTACTCCGTCAGATAGCCAGTCCCCAGCGACAGGAAACTTGTAAACTTAGAGGTAATGGCATCGCACTCCGGAAGTCTGTGCCGCTGCCTATGACTTCAGGTGTCTCCCCTACATTTTCTTCCAGCAGTTTCAAAGTTTCAGGTTGAACGCCTAGATCTCTGATCCATTTCTGAATTGATTTTTATGCAGAGTGAGAGATAAGGATCTAGTTTCAATCTTCTAATGTAAATTAGTAGAATCACTACGGAAATCAGTATGGATGTTCCTCAGAAAATGAAACCCGAGCTACCATTTGCTCCAGCTCTGTCACCCCTCAGTACATTCCCGAAAGAGTCAAAGCCAGCGCGTAGAGACACACCTGCGAGTCAGTGCTTATTGCAGCACAATTCACAACAGCTAAATTCCGGCAACAGCTAGGTGACTGTCAACAGATAAAGGGATAAGGAAACTGTGCTGTGTGTTTACATTCAGCCATAAAGAAGAACAAAATCACATCATTTGCAGAAAAAAAAGGAAGAAAACTAGAGATCGTGATGTTTAAGCGAAAGTAATCAGACTCAGAAAGTCACATGTTTTCTCTCATATGTGGAATTTCTTCAAAAATTAAAACAGAAACGATGACAAGAAAGTAAAAAGCAGACTAGTAGAGAACAGGCAGTGAACTGAAGGAGAGTGTGGAGGTTACTGGGGAGGATACCCAAGGATGCTACGTGCTTATATATTATGCTCAAAGAAAACACGCTATTCCGTATGACTAATATGCAATAATCATTTTTTAAATGATAAAAAAAAAATCTGTAAAGCCAATATTAAAAAAGCAAGGAGATTAAATGTTTTCAACAAATCTCACATGATCTAAAACCCTTTGTGTAATAACCCTATGTATCTATAAGAAAAACACTTAAATCCCAGGTATAAAAGAACAGTCATGCTGTGGAAACCGCTCTGGTGCTTCCTCAAAGACTTAAACACAGAGTTACTGTGTGACTCAGTGCTTCCTAGTATACACCCCCAAAAATTGAAAACATTTGTTCATGCAAAAAGGTATACAAACATGGCAGTATGATTCACAATAGCCAAAAGTGAAAGCAATCTAAATGTCCATCAACTGGTGAGTGGCTACGCAAAACTGTAGTACACAGAAGAGGCTATTAGTCAGCAACAGAACGAAGCAGATACTCGCTACAGTGTGGATAAACCATGAAAACACTGTTAAGAGAAAACCAGTCTCCAATGGTCACATAGATTCCACTTGCAAGAAATGCCCAGAACAGGGATAGAAAAATTACAGGCACTCAGGGGCTGGGGGTAAGGGCTGGGGGTATATCTCCAAAGTGATAACTAAGGCACACAGGGACTCTGGGAAAGTCAGGATGATGAAACATGTTCCAAAATTGACTGGAGTAACTATTGCACAGCTCTATGAACATACTAAAAACTACTGAACTGCGCAATTACTTCTTCACACAACTGGTGATACCGACAAAGTTCACAAAGGAGGATGTTCAAATGGCCAATAAAACAGAGGAAAGATTAACCTCTACCACTGAAGGAAAAAAATGTAAGTGAAAAGTAATTTTTCACCTAAAATTGACTGAAAGCTTTTTAATGGTAAGAATCAGTACTGGCCGGGGATTTAGCTCAGTGGTTCTGGCACCTGTCTTGCAAGCGTCAGGGCCCAGGTTCGATCCCCGGTAGCCACATACAATCCTGGGCGTGGAAACTCACACCCAGCAGCAACAGGCACCACATACCACAGTGCTGGGCGTGGTGGTTCACACCTGTAATCCAGCACTCGGGAGGCAGAGGCAGGAGGATTGCTGTGGTGTGAGTTTGAGGCTGAGCTCTGGGCCAGCCTGAATTACAAAGTGAGACCCTGTCTCAAAAAAAAAAAAAAAAGAATCAGTACTGATCAATATTCAGTGAGTATGACATTCTTCAATGTTGCCCGTGACAATCATACTTTTTATAACTTCTCTAGGAGAAAAAGAAAAAAATTAACTCCATCCAGATACAAACCAGTAAGTTTGGTACTACCTTTCCTAACTCTTACACAAATGGGATAACTAAGGTTCCAAGAGATGCAGAAATAACCGAAATGATACAACTCCAAACCAGTAGCAAGATCTCACACCTCACTTCCTGCACTGATCTGCAGAACAAGAGAAATCATGACACCAGAAAGACAAAGGGCAATAACACAGGACAGAAAATAGCACTGCAAATCTGAGTAATAAAGATCCGCAGGTTCAAATTAATTATCAAACATTAAGTAAGCACTTAATAAATCCCAGGCAGTGATGTTTACATACACTGACTAGCTCACTTACCCAAATGCTTAGCAAATACCATACACACGTAGATCTTTCTTTGATTCCCCCTTTACCAGGAATACTACAACTGCATTTTTACACAGCATTCAAAGAACTCCGAGCGTATCTTACTTTAAAGACACTACCTATGTTTCATTCATTTCTCAAAGAAAAGCTTCATTTCATTCATTACTTTAATTTAATGCAATTAAGGTATTTAATGCAATAAGGCATATACCTGCAGCCATCTATTCTGGGATGGGGCTTTCACTGCATATAGATTCTGCCACTCAATTTCATTTACAGAAAACAAAAACAACTCAATGAGGGGCTCTCAGGTGATCATAAAATATGAACACCTTCTGGAAAATAATTTGGTGGATATTTGTATTTTTTGATGCCCCAGGCATCCTCAAAGACCTTTTAAGCAATGATCAAGACACACAAGTCACAACAGGTCTGAGCAGCCAAGGCATCCATCCTGCCCTCTGTGAAAGCCCATCTCAGCGGAGGCTCAAGCGCTAGATCACATGACCCGAGTGCTGGCTTGTACCGCAGAACTCTCCCCACCAGTACCGAGTGCCTGTGAGCTGTCAGGTGCTAAGGATCTGGGAAGAGGCAGGAAAGGAGCAGCAGCTGAAGCTGTCACCAAGTGGCATGGTGTTCATTGTGGAGTGTCATTGGTCTCTGTGACATACCGTAAGACTCAGGGGCAATGGCTCCCTTCCCTACAGACCACCACGTACCCAGGGGTTGGTGGCAAAAGGCAATAATACAAGACAGAAAATAGCACTGGAAATCTGAGTAACAAAGATTTGAAGGTTCAAAGAATTAATCCATTTAGCTCTCCCACTATTCCTGGTAGATCATGTCTACTCTTTGCACTTTATACAAGACAACACAGGGACTCAAGAAGCTCAGGTTATTCATTTCTCTACTGTCACTGTTAGGAAGGGAAGGAGCTGGGTTTTGAACCCCAACCTAGATGTACCAGCTCATGTTCCTCATAAGTCAAACAGCCAGCCACAATGTGCACACAAAGGGAGACAGGAATGATGGTAGGGACCTGCCATCATGAACTTGAAATCCCCCCTTTTATTCCTCCCATCTACCGTCTGTCCATCAGCCTTCTGAGCTTGAACTTGGCCCATTCACCACTGTACTTGGTGCAAGGCCTCAGGAATTTCTACCTGTACTGACTGCTGTCTGTGCTCATGTCTTAGCCTGTTCAGGCTGCTATAACAAAACATCATAGCCTGAGTGACTCATAAGCAACAGAAATTCATTTCCCACAGTTCTAGAGGATGAGGAGCCCAAGATGAAGACACTGGCAGATTCAGAGTCTGGTGAGAACCCACTTTCTGGGTCACACATGACACCACCTTGCTGTGTTCATCCCCTCAGGCTTCTTGAAAAGGGCATTAACTCCATCTTTGAAGGCTTTCATCTTATGACTTCATCACCTACAAGAGACCCCACCTGCTGTTACCATCACCTTGGGGGTTAGGATTTTGACACAGGTATTCTGGGTCATAGCACCATGCTTCAAGGACTTCTGCATCAGAAGCAGCCTAACAGCATGAAGCCAGACTGCCTGGGTTCAAGCCCTGTCTCCTCCTGACTCTGCAACTTAGCACTCCAAACTCTCAGCATCTGTTCTTCTCAGCCTCTCTCAACTGATGCTCAGACTCAAAAGGTAAGCAGGATTAGTATCACCCCAAGCGCCAGCATGCCATGTGAAGAAGAGTCACACTGTGACTGTATCCTAATGAGAATGCCCCAGTCAGCTAAATAAGGTATAACTAGGTTGTCACCTTGGACATTAGGGAAAAATCCTTCAGCAGAGACTGGAAACATTCAGCCATGTCAGCAAGAAGCATAGATTCCCCCACTCCGTTCATCCCAGGCTGAGAGACCCGGACAGGAACCAGTATTGTTACAGGCAGAATCTCAACTCAACTCGCAACACTGGACATTAAACATCTGCCTTTATTTAAATTAAAAAACGGGAAAAAATAAAACAATGATCTACTGTATTTGCATAGATGCAAATCAAAGAAACTTAATTGAAGAATTAATTCTTCAAGTACTTTCCCAGTACTGAAAAGTTTCAGAAGACTTTATAAACTATACAATATGTAATCTCACTGAAACTAAGAATATCATACCTATGAAAAGGAAACAGTTTTAAGAATAAGATAACTTCAGGCCCGGGATTTAGCTCAGTGGTTCCAGTGCCTGTCTTGCAAGCACAAGGGCCCAGGTTCAATTCCTGGTAACCATATACAACAATGCTAGGCATGGTGACTCACCCACCAGCAATCAGTACCACATACCACAGTGCTGGGAGTGGTGGCTCATGCCTGTAATCCCAGCACTTGGGAGGCAGAGGCAGGAGGATTGCTGTGAGTTTGAGACTGAGTTTAGGGCCAGCTGAACTACAAAGTGAGACTCTGTCTCAAAAAAAAAAAAAAAAAAA
>PVIR01001539.1:0-120776 GCA_004026965.1 Petromus typicus | reverse complement strand
GTGGTGGCTCACATCTGTCATCCCAGCACTTGGGAGGCAGAGACAGGAGGATTGCTGTGATGTGAGTTTGAGGCTGAGCTCAGGGCCAGCCTGAATTACAAAGCTAGACGTGTCTCAAGAAAAAAAAAAAGAAACCTCCCAGAGAATCCCAAAGCGCCACTAAATTGGAGATAAAATGTCATCAGTAATTTCATCAAAATCTCTTGTTCATTTGCTTTCTGGCTTGGGCCTGCTTGGGTGAGTGTGGGAAGGGGCTGCTTCACAGTCTTGATGCCGTGCTGCTAAGAGACTCAGGGCCTCTGCGGGCCGACGCCCTGCACTGCATCCCAGCGAGCTATGAGAGGGGCTGGGCTGTGCCGTCCGTCCTTGTGGTCCACGCACCTCATCTGTCAACCCACCACCTTCTCTGAGATTTCTGAAACTTGCGTGTCTTTATTCAAGGAGCCCAATCATTCCTAAAGAGCTTGGTCTGGACTCACGCAGGAAGGAGGTTATACGATGAATCGCACATCTTCAAAATCTTTTTTGTGGTGTCTGAAATTCCCATGGAAAGAGGAGCCTGTCTTGATGGATGGGGCGGCTGGGATAAGGAAACCGCTCATTAAAAGCACAGATGTTGCCGGATTCGTTTCCACCCAGCACAGATTGCAAGAGCTGAGAAGTGTTTCCAACGTGTCCGGTTCAGTGGTTCTCAGAGTTCTCAGTGGTTCTCAGCGGCTCACTGACTAGAAGTGCAGATTCTTAGGCCTTAACCCAGACATGCTACGTCAGAAACTGGGCGTGGGCCCAGCACTTGTGCCGGGAAGCTCTCCTGCCCCCGAGTTTGAGAATTGCTTATGTCTTTCCACTGTGTCCATTTACAGTCACACAATTGAGTTACAGGGAGGTGGAGTAAGTCCCCATAAGGGCTCCCTAAACTAGGTGAAGAATAATAGACACTGAGACCTCTCAGCCCCACACCTGCCATGCCACGTATTTGTGTCCTAAATCAACTTAACATCTCCATCTGTCACAGACACTGCTCATCCTAAAATCAGAAGGCATTAAACAACTGCAAATGTTGTCTTATCAACCCTCCCGTTTCACAGATTAGAAAACTAAGACCCACAGGATGAAGCAACCTCAATAAGACAGAGAAAGGAGAGTGTGAGAGAAGAGGGAGGCGGTGAGGAGAGGAGAGAGCAGAGGATGTCGCCGAAGAATGCTGTGTGAAAATGTCACCACAGAACTGACCCTTCTGGAGAATTGATATGTGCTAATGACCCTGCCCCGTTACTGGTGTAAAAGACACACAGAAGCAGGTGTGTTTCCGGGCTCGCTCCATTGGCCTTGATCGAAACTTTTCATTCTTTAAAGTTAATTTAAAATTTTATCATAGTTTAAAGTTGGTTTGAATTTTGTAACTATTCTTCTGCATCTGCTAGAAAAAAAATCTCAGCGGTGGCCAGTGCAGTGCAAAGAGAATTTAGAGGACCCGGGGGTCCCTTCAGGAACAGGTGTTTCATCTCAGCATCGTGCAGATTAGACACATCTCCTCAGATCACACGCCACAACGGCTTTTTAGGATTTAGTTAAAAGGGAGAATGCAACGACAAGTCTGTTTGGTGAATACTCTGGAACTTTATCATTGATGTGGCTGGTGGTATTTACATCATTTAGACCGCGTTCAAAGACTGAGTTTAATCCGCATTCTCTGCACAGCTTCATCTTTCAAAGTGTTGTAGCAACACACGCGGAAAACAGATTGAGAACATGGCGCACGAGTGTATCTGGCTATGCGCACCCGGAGCAGATGTGTGCATGAGCAGAAGTAGTTACTGATTCCTCTTACCCGCCGTGTAGCGGTCACTGTGACATGGCAGTGGAGGGGGGGTGTGGCCTCTGTTTTCAGATGATCATGGGACAGCGGGGAAGGGAGGAAGGGCTGCAGGAGCCAGTTGTCAGAGAAGGTGGCGTGGGAGGGAAGATAGTGGGCTGGGGCTGGCAGGGTGGAGGGTCTTCTGGGCTTACGGCAGGGGGCGCTGGCGCGCACAGGCAGGGCCTGCAGTCAGGGTGCGTGGGAGCTGCTTGTGGGCAGCAGCGTCCAGGTGAAGGCTGTGCTGGGAGACAGGGCAGCACGTGCAGCGGCCTTGATGCTCGGGGGCCGTGTACGTAAGAGGTTCAGGGGGCCCCTGTCTTGCACTGGGGTAGGATGGACCTAGACACCTCCAAATATTTCCTCCTTGTGCAGGAACATTAGTAATTTGGCTTCCAAGAGAACTTTGTGTAGCAATTTTTAAATGCCTATTTCAAAAAAGCTCATTTTTCCATCTCCAAAGACTAAAATATTCCTCAGAAAAGGTTGTCATTTGGAGAGATGAGCGTATCTTATGCGACGGAAGAGATGGGAAGATCTTCCCTGACCCCAGACCCAGAGCAGCCTCTTCTATTTGAGATTGGACCAAACCAGTGAAATTCTACCTGACCTGGATTTTCTGACGAATTGTGTCGCAGACAAACTCACTCCAGCCGTGAATGGACTCATGCTTGTTTCACTCTGAAAGCCATGGACCCACGGGAAATGTCTTCAGAGAGGAGAGAATTCTATAATGAAGTGCTTGAGTGGCCCCGGCAGCAGGGGTGGAGGAAGATAAATTATTTCACACTGGCTGGCCTACAACACAGGAACCTGAACCTCTTGTGTACATGGCAATGATTTCTTTAAAAGTATGCCCAAGAGTTTAGAAATAAGCTTAACTTGTGAGAACTATAGTGATGGTTATTATTGCTGTCCGATTTTGCAGAGCACTGGGACGTCCCACGTCCCAGTGTGCATGACAGCCAAGAGTAGGGTGAAAGTTATTGTCTGTATTTGGCAGATGAGGAAATAGAACTTTAGAGTCCTCGGGTTGCAAAGGTAAAAGGGGCCTTCAGGATCTTTTCTCATTTTACAAAAAACTAAAATGGGAACAAAATCCCTGAGGTCCTCTAAGGGGAGGGACCTGCTGCCCCCGCAGTGGGTTGTGGGACAGCGATGGGTCCTCTGTTGTGCCCACTGAGTTTGCACGCCATCATTCTGCCCTCAAGCTTCAGTGCATTAGAAGCAACTATGTACATATGTATATCTGTCCTTCAGGAAAGATTTTGCCAAAGTCATACGATCTACTGTTTTATGAACACATACATAAGTAGAAAAGGTCTCTATTTCTGTATTTCCACACGTGGATTGGTACAGACAGTGTGAGGTTGAGAGACACACAGATCACATGGATTCCTCTGGGGCAGTAGAGTGTGGTTGGGCAGCTGCAGCATAGACTCAATTTCATATGTGCAATTGTATTTTTTGGTAAGATTATCTGAGTCAAATGTGACTGTAATAGCATTTGTTCATTTTGGATGGTGGGTACGGCAGTGAGATTGTAGGTATTTGTTAGACGGCAATTAAAAAAAATTCACAACGAATGTAAATATTGAAAATAAATTCTTATCTCTAATAGTATCACTTTATAAAGTAAAAGATATTAAAAGAAAACAGTGTGGAAGAAAAACAGAGACAGAACATGTTTGTGGTGGCAAAGTATCTTCTCTCTCTCTGTGTTGAGTCTTTCTGGTGCGGCGCTGGCAGGGGGTGGAGTCTTCTCTGCGTGCGCTGCAGCTGCAGTGTCCTCAGAGCTGCGCGGGAGGGGCTGGCCCTTCTGTTAGGTAGACCATGCATGGCCCTCTGTGCCCACACATTCCTCTAATGTGTGCAGGGCACAAGGGACCAAAAGGCTGGTGACTCGCTGTCTCACTCATGTCCTGGGGAAGTGGCCTGGGCACTCAGATGTCCAGCTGTAGCCCATGAGCCTGTTATGTTTCCTCCTTTTAGTGCTATAATGAGAAGCATTTTAAAGGAAATCCATTATTCGTATATATTAAGTACATCGTGCAACTCATGTGCATACACTCCTCCTCATTCAGGGTGGCCCAGGGAAGTCCAAAAGGCTGGACTCCCAGAGGAAAGAATATTGGCTTCAGTGAAAAGACTCTCAGTCGAGGAGGCCCTTATTTGTGGAGTGACCCCCAGTGGCCACCGTACCTTTCTCAGCACCAGCCATTTTAACATACACTGGAGATGCTCAGGTTTGACCTAACTCCTCATATGGCTGTACAAGAGATGAGATGGCTAATGTGCGAGACCACTTCTTAACCCACCAACTAAACAGCACGGAACAGAAGGGAGCTGGTGGGTTGTGGTGCTGTATGAATCATCCCAGGAGCTGTCACAGCAACATGAATCATCCTACGGCAACATCATGGCGGAGGCCCAAGCGTGGGTTAGCAGCATTGACCCAGTAACCTCGAAATTAGTCACAGGGGCCCCGCCAGTGACAGTGAGCAGCACTGTTGTCACCGGGAAGCACAGCACCACCTGCAGAGAAGTTGCCCCTGGGAATCTGTCCCAACGCGCAGCACCTGAGCAATCGACCTGCATTGGCGGGACGTGGCTCCTGTCCCAGCTGTCCTCTGTGTCAACTCTGCTTTCACTTTTTTCTGTGTCTGATAAGTAGGTAAAAGTAAACAATCTCTCAGGCCCTGTCTTGCTCTTAACATTGGTCACAATGAGCCAGAGTTTGAAGTCAGCCTCTCAGGGACTGTGGTGTCCACCGTATCACCCCTGAGCCTGGCATTTAGGGACCGCTCCCTGTGTTCGAATCCTCACCTGGTTTCTGAGGGCTTTACAACAGAGACGTTTTCCTTGCAGTTCATATGTGACCATTGTACACATTCGGTGGAGTATAGTGTGATATTTCAATAAGGGTATTGATCAAATGTCAGTAATTAGCCATTCCATCTCCTTCGTATCCATTTATATTTTGGGCCTCCAAATTCCTCCCTTCCACTTTGTCTTGAAATATAAAACAAATCATCACGAACTCTACTCATCCCATTGTACAAAACTACGAATGTGTTATAAATGTGCGATGCCTCTTTGCCCAGGGGCCACGCTGTGCCTCACTTTGTCATTTCAGTTTTAGCTGATGTGTTGTAAGAATGAGCACTAGAGCTGAGGAATTCTGATTAGCTCCCAGGAGACAGCGGAAGGGCCGGCCCCAGCAAGGTCCTGGCTTTGAATCTTGTCCTCAGTCAATGTGACCACATGCTAAAGGTGTGACCAAAGATGAACAGCATTTCCTTGCTTGGCCCTGAGTCTTCTCACCTCGACTCTATTTTATATCTTAGCACAGAAGGAGAAGTTACACCTTCGTTTCTCACCTGGAAAGTGAACCGAGTTGACCCGAGCGTGGATCTCGAGGCCTGATAGGTCAGCTCGGAAGCCGCCGCCGCGCATCCTGCACATGTGCGTGGTGGGGTTGATTTAGATGCCCCCGTGCTCGGCTGCGGCTCCTGGCTTCTGTTTCTGGACGACTGGGTGTGAGCAGGGAAGAGCCTATGGCCAGGTCGAACATTCCCAGCTGTGTCGGTTGTTCCCCAGCCCCGAAGGCTGCAGTCTCCTCCTCATCCAGTTTACCAGCTGCCCCTGTTTCCCTGGAGCCCAGTATCACCCTGTGCCCTCCTGTCTCCGTAGTTTTCCACCCTTTACCTGTTCCTCCTCCTGCCATGTTTATGTTTCTTTGTATTTCCTGCCATTCCTTTCTGTCTCTAAGGAAGGGACACCTATGGCTGCAGTGAGAATGACAGCCCTGAGGATGAGGATATAATGACAGAGACGAGGGTAAAAACAGCCGTAGTGGTGATCACTTCCCATGTGCTAGGACCCGTGATGAGCATTTTATGCAAAGCCTGTGTGTAACGTGCAGAACAAAGCCGTGGTTTAGATACAGCCGCTCTTCCCTTAGCGATGAGGGCCTGCAGTTCAGAGAAGATCGGGATTGGCTTTCAGCCTGCAGCTTTTAAGCGGCCAAATTAGAACTGATACCTGGGCTGATAGCAGCTCTGGAGGCTGCGCAGTGCCCCCTGCGCCCCACCTGCTGACACACAGAATCATCACACTGATACAGTGAGGACTCATTAACAGGATGGAACTGGTGACGTCAGCTCATTCTACCCTGAATCTTAGTGGCAATGAAATCAGCTCCAAGGATGAGTGACAAATACCGCCTTCAGGCAAGGGGAGCAGTTTCTGAAAGAGAAGTGGCTTCTGATCACAAACAAAATGTCCTCTTGCTGATAGTTGTCCATGAACACTCTTTCTTGCATCTTTGTGCCACCTACCAGTGTTCGGAGCAGTCTGACAGCTCCTTACCTTTGTGGTTTTCATGCTGTAAGGAGGAGATTGTGATTTTTAAATTAAATGGGTGCAGTGAGACTCAGAGACAGGCTGTCCTGCCCCCGTCACACAGCTGACAAGCATGTGAATCGAGACCGGATCACAAGGTGCCTGATTCCTACCCCAGTTCATACAGGACAGGTCATAGCCCTATAGACACTCATTGTATCTTCTCCTCGCAGTGAGAATATCCAAGAACCATTACCTTGTTCATAAAGACCTTTGTCTTCCAGAGGGTTAACAAAGGCTTCGCAGGGCCTGGGGACATAGCTCAGCGGTAGAGCACTTACCTAACGTGGTCAAGGACCTGAGTTCAAGCTCTAGCACCACAAAAAACAAAAACAAGATGCCTTCACACAGAGTCAGCTTTTACTGGAACAAAACATTGTATCTGAGCTACAGAGGGTATAATGGAGTGAGATCTGTACCACCAGCTCCGGAGCACTTGTGTGACCAGAGCTAGGTCTTTGAACCTTCAAAGGGTTGTCCCAGCCGTCACCCTGGCAGGGCCTCTTCTCAGCCCCTGATGCAGCCTGGCCCTGTGACTGTTGTGTGAGACTGCTGTCCACAGAGGGGACACACACACACATACACACATACCACGACGACACTCTGTCTCTGGAGCCTTCAGAAAGCAGGTCACTGGGTGGCAGATGCTCACACCAGAGTTACTGCCCAGGTTTCCTCTGTTGTGACCTATTGGCTCTGACGCTGGACAGTGCCACAGAACCTTGAGTCAGTGGGCGTGTGGGAGTTAGGTGCAGATGGTTGGAGTCGGTTGTCTTTTTGCTAAGCAAGCAAGGGAAATGTGTTGGTTTGTGCAGAGTGGAGCCAGGCGAAGCTGGCTCACGGTGTCGTGGAAATCACTGAGTTGCCTGTGCCCTTATGGAGCCCAGGGTCTCCTGGGTTGGATTTATTCTCAGGCAAGTGCTCTTTAAGTGGTGGCTTAACAGGCAGTTTAGCAACTGGACAAGACAGAGTGTCTCATTCCTGAGCGCTCCAATAAAGTGTCAAAGAGCGTCTGCCCTGAGCCAGTCACTGACCAGGGCAGTGAGACACTGCGGCGTCTGGTCCAAACACACTCAGCCTGCAGCATTCTGATCCCACTAACCATGCTCCCCAGGCTCCCAAGTCGTGACTGTGAGCTGAGAGCCTAAGAATGAGCGCAGTTCATCCTGTAGCTTCCTGTCAACCTGCCACCAACTTCTAGCACCTGCAGCTGGACAGTTAACCAGAGTGTAGAGAGAGCTGTTTTCACAGGGAGAGCCCTCGAGTTGGTCTTCTCTGTGATCTGTTCAGTTTCTCTAAAACGTCTGCAGTGCAGCCCCATTTCCCATGCCTGCCAACCTCGGCGAGGATGTGCCAGGTCTCTGCTGACTTTCCTCGTGCCGCTACCACCTGGCAACTTTGTGCAGCTCCTGACAGATGCTCCCAAGTGCCCACTCAGCCCTGATGGGGTCTCAGTTTCAGAGCACACTCTCCGTTTGTCTCACAACAAGGTAGCATGATGACCACCTGGAAAGAGGGCTGAGCTTCCAGATTCCCAATGTGAACACGGGACACCTTGCTTACGCCTTGTGGCCAGATTTTAATGTGTCAGTGCATCCTGCAGGGAGGGACTCCAGGTAAAAGTCAGAAAACCTTGGATCAATTGTGGGCAGCAGGACGGCTATCCTCACTCATGATGGAAACCGCAGTGGCATCCTTTCTGCACGACGGGAGTTCAGAACCTGAGAACCAGTTTTCATGGGCCTCTCCTGAGTCTCCCCACATTATAAATGTAACCTGCTCTTCATTATGTTGTATTTTATTTTCTAAAGTTTTAAGAGAAATGTTACTTTAATTTCTAAAAAAAACTTTCTAAGCAACTCTCATCCTCTAATCACCAAAAAGAGCTTTCAGTCCAATTACACTGTGAAGCCTTTGTCACAGTGGTGCAGAGATGAAACCTCAGCCTCTGGTTAGTGAGCTTTTCTGAGCCTGGACAAAATGGCGTCGGCCGTGTGCTGACCGCATCTTCTGTGAGCGCGGGGTTCTGAGTGACGTTCTCCCTTTGTGCGCAGCATCCCACCTCAGCCTTACACCCTGTGCAGCTTGCCCCGGCACATCCAACAAGTGTTCCCATGCCCCTTTCACACACACCTAGCTCTGTGGCTTGGGGTAAGTCGTTTTCCCTCTAGGTTAATGCAGCGGTTAGATGATTGGTCCTAAGGTCTGGTCTGCAATTCTGGGTTTTCCTTGGTTGTTATTGCTCCATCTGGATAAAGGAAGCAGACTTTGGAAATGTTTTTGCTTGTGTTGATCTGGCCTCTGGCTAAGCTCCCAGAGAACTATAGGGTTAGTCATTCGGGTGCGCTGTGCCTGTCTGGACCCCAGTGGGGCTCAATTCGTACCCACAAAACCCAGTCAGCCAATTTTCCTGCCACTGCCTCTGAGTGGAAGCCTCTTTTGCCCCTGAGTGACCAAGTGACAGTGGGGATTGCATCCGTTTCACATTGGTGTCCTGACATTACCACAAACTCGGTAGCTTATATCGACAAAAAATGTATTCTCTTTCAGTTACGCAAGCCAGAAGTCCAAAATCAGGTTTGAGCACAGTTAGTCTTTTTCGAAGGCTTCAGAAGAGACTCTATCTCCTCACTGTTTCTTATTCAAGAGGCCGACTATGTTTCCCTGCTCCCGGCCCCTTCTTCCACCTGCAAAGCCAGCAGCCGCATTTTGCTCTCTTCTCTGTCCTCCGCCTCTGGATCGTCTCATTCCAAATCCAGTCCCCTCCCTTCACCTTACAAGGACCCTTGTGATTATGTAGGAATACACGGATAATTTCAGGATAATCTCCCACCTCAAGCACGTCGATTTCATTACAGCTACCAAGTTGTTTTTATCATGTGAGGTAACACTCACAGGCTCTTTGGCATAGAACACGGTTATCTTTCGTGGGTCATCATTCAACTGTCTGCAACTGCACAAGCTAGACTTAGGAAGAAGAGCCCCCAGAACCGCCTGTGCTGGAATGCACCATTGTAATGAGCCCTAGGTGGACAGCTGTGTACCTGCGTGGATGTTTAACTACAAAACAGCCAAATCTACTCATTCTCTCATTGTATTTAGGTGCTTCATTTTGAACCATTCAGTGGCCTTTGTCCTCTGTAGAAATATGTACTCAAAAAAAAAGGCACCTGTGTTGCCTGGAATTCCCAGATTCTGGTAGGCCATGGCCATTAGCTTCCTCCTTCCTTCTCTTCATAGCAGTTACTAAGTACTCCACCGGGTGTGTGTGACGCAGTGTGTAGAAAGATGCACATGTGCCCAAGACAGAGCCCCTTCTTTTGTGGAACTTGATTTTCACACAGTTGGGAAAGGGTAACAGCGTCGTTTTTATCTGGCTCTGAAATGTGTTTTGTACTTGGGTTTCAGTGTGGGTGTGCCTGGTGTTCTGGGAACTCACTTCAAACAAAGCAAGGAAACAGCTCACGAAGATGTGCCGTATGATCACTATAGGCACTTAAATTTTAGATTATTAACTCTTGCAGACTGAGAATTTTAGATTTTTAAAAATAAGCTGAGGTAGCTTTTCCCTCTAAGATTTGGGTTCAAGAGAGGTATTTATCTCTGAGAATTTATATGAAATCCACTTCTTATGGTTGAATAAAGCTGGGCACTGGAAGAACAGGGATCTCAGAGTAGCTAAGGCAAGAATCTTGCAGTTTGAGTCTAGCCTGGATAACCTAGCGATTTGGTGAGACTCTGTCTCAAAATAAAACATATAAAAGGTCTGGGTGTGTAGCTCAGTGAGAAGGCCTTGGGTTTAATTCCAGTACTGTAAAGACCCTCTCATCTCCAAAAGAAGAACCGTATAGGCAAATTAGAGGGATACAGGAGAATATAGTTAGTCCTCTCATTTCCCGCTGGATCTGAACGGTCAACGTCTGTAACCTGGCCATACTCTGAAAAGCACTTGTTTCTCTTCACCGACCTACAAATACCCAGAGTGTTTGGCTTCAGACCCTCAGAGGCAAAGGGAATGTCTAGACACTTCCATCCCAGAATGCAAGTTTAGAAAATCCAGCTGACTTCTCTGGGAAAAACAAAACTAACCTCGTCTTACTCTGGTCATGGAAACTGCGTTGGCACCTCATTATCGCCTTGTTAGTGAGGACAGTCTGTGTGGTGGACAGACCTCGGAGGGAGGGCTGGCCCCATGTGGCCAGGGCTTTGAGTGAAGCCTAATTGCTCTTGTGAAGCTCAGCTACCTGATACGACACGAGTCAAAAATCTGTCAGCAGATGCGACCACCCCTCTTCCTTCTGTACGCTTCTCCACCTCGACGGTCTCCCCGACAATACGCCATGGTTTGTGTGGCACACTGTCACCTTTCAGCGTGCCTTCTTCCCCAGCATGCAGTCCGCCTGGGAGCTCCACAGGGCTGCTCGCCCGCTGTCTCTTTAATGACTTACAGCTACGTTTTGATTTTTTCACACAAATGGAAAAGGGTAACAGCGTCATTTTTATCTGGCTCTGAAATGTGTTTTGTACTGTGTTTCGGTGTGGGTGTGCCTGGTGTTCTGGGAACTCACTTCAAACAAAGCAGGGAAGCAGTCCAGGAAGATGGGCTACTGCCTGGGAAGCTGCCTGGCACTGCCCTTCTTTTCAAAGCCTGCACTTCGAAGCAGTGCGTGGTCCCTAAGTATCAGTCACCCAATCCCTCAGGCTGTAGGTTTTTGCCTTGCAAAACAAGTGTAACAGATCCACCGTGGGACCCTGAGAGCAGCCTCCCTCCGCTTCCCGCTACCACACTCCCTTCAGATGCAAAGCACAGACCTCAGGGAAGCTCTCTTGCCCAGTGTCCTCAGAGTGTCCCCCCAAGTGTGACACGGCAGTCTCCACGTGAGACAGGTGTGACATGCCGCACTTTCCGCAGCTCTTTTTCTCTCTTCCTCAGGCTTCCACCCTGTCTCTCTTTTTTGCTGTACTTTTATTGTACAGTGTCTGGGGTGATGGAGACGACAGGTCCCAGCTGTGCATTCCCACCACCCTCTTTATAAGCGGGCTGATTGTACACTCTGGATTGTCCGTGACGACTCCAATTTCAGATTTCACAGTCCGGCCCTGCCCTTTTGAGTGTCCTGGAGCTCCAGTTCCAACTCCTCCTGATTATACCCACTTCCCACAAGGGAGCTGAAGACCCAAAAATATGGTCTTACTCGAGAACCTTGAGTTGGTAACCACATAGCCCAGACTCCCTGGGAAAGTCTGTCCTCTTCCAGACCATGATTTGGCCCAGAAAACATGGTCACCAACCAACACAGGCTACGTGGACGGCCCCTGTTAGATAGAAGCTACCCCCTTGCCATCTCCCAGGGAACTCTGTGAGAGTTGGCCACTGCCTGCTACTACTTTAGATTTTTTTCACTTCTGACTTTGGAGTTTATGCTTTATACCAGTTGTGTTTAAGCAGTGAGTTGTTATTCTTGGATGTGAAATGACCATGAGATGAAAAGATGTATGGCATATGTACACACAAACACATGCACATTTATGTATTTCATTTTGTATGTGACTTTGAACCTTTTTTTTCCCCTCTTAACACGCCTATGGATTTTCTCATGTCATGAATGTAAATTCTGGAGATTTTTTTTTCTCTGTAGCTGGTGACCTTATCAAATTCATGACAGTGTTTAGCCGGGTAAGATGGCACATCCTATAATTCCAGCAGATGGGAGGCTGAGGCAGGGAGACGATGATTAGTTCACAGCCAACTGGAACTATAAGAAAAAAACAAGCAAAAATAAACAAAGCCCACCACAACAATAAAAGACAGAGTTTCCCATTGACTGTGATGAGGCAGGGGCAGTGGGTAGCGTAGCAACCACGGAGGGGCTGAGCTCACTGGAGTGCTTTCTAACTGGGGTGTGGTGCACCCTTTGAGTATCTTTGACATTACATATTAAAATAAAAATTTAAACACGAATGACACATGCTTGCATGATAGTGCAATGTGTAGCTGTCATCATTTACGCAGATCTAGCGCTTTCTCCCCATTAACAGAAGTTTGTAATTTTCAACTTGGGATTCTTAAGTAAGCAGTCAGTATTAAACATCTTCAGGTATCAGATTTGTCTTATAGAATCGAATCATTGGGCCAGAGTAGAGGACTGCAATGTGTGCACACTGCCAGGTCACCAATCAGAGCTGAATTCAGGCTCCGGCCTGTGTCTCGGCTGCCCAATCTCTCCAACACTGACTACAGATATATATATATATATATATATATATATATATATATATATATATATATATATATATATATATATATTGGCTATTTTGCTAGGCAAATATTTATTTGTAAGTTTTAACTTATGTTTCTAATACTGAAAACATCAAACATTGTGTCATATCATTTTTCTACCACAGTTACGGGTTGTTCTTTAGCACGTGTGTAGGACCTGTGCAGGAGGGTCTCGTACACATGGGAGGGGACCACAGATAAGCAAAAGTAGTTCCACATCCCCTCGCTGAAGACCAGCCTTGCAGCTAGATGTCTTGTCTCCCTGCAGTGCCGCCAAGCTCCTGGACAAGACCCCGTTCTCAGTCCGTAACCCGAACCCTCTGCTCCCCTCGCCTGCCAGTCTCCAGCTGGCTCAACTGCAGGCCCAGCTCACCCTCCACCGGCTGAAGTTGGCACAGACAGCCGTCACCAACAACACTGCGGCCGCCACTGTCCTGAACCAAGTCCTCTCCAAGGTTGCCATGTCCCAGCCTCTCTTCAACCAGCTGAGACATCCGTCTGTGCTCAGTGCCCCCCATGGCCCGGCTGCAGTGCCCCAGCATGCAGCCGCCATTGCCAGTGCCCGGTTCCCCTCAAATGCAATGGCCTTTTCACCTCCTGGCCAAACACGAGGCCCAGGACCCTCTGTGAACCTTCCCAGCCAGCCTCCTGGCGCCATAGTGGTGCATCCTTTCAGTGGAGTGATGCCCCAGACACCAGCCCAACCAGCAGTCATCTTGGGCCTTGGCAAAGCTGGGCCTGCACCGGCTACTGCGGGATTCTACGAGTATGGCAAAGCCAGCACTGGTCAGGCATATGGCTCCGAAACAGACGGGCAGCCTGGCTTCCTGTCAGCCCCAGCCTCCACCTCAGGCAGCATGACCTATGAAGGACACTATAGCCATGCAGGGCAAGATGGCCAGGCTGCGTTTTCCAAAGACTTCTACGGACCCAGTGCCCAAGGGCCAAATGTGGCAGGAGGATTTCCAGCTGAACAGGTGGGGGGCGTGAAGGGCGAGATGGGGCCACTGCTGCAGGGTGCAGACAGCCAGTGGGAGAGCTCCCCCAGCTTCTCTGGCCAAGGCAAGGCTGATCTCGCGGCAGCTCCCGCCCTGTGGCCCCCACCCCCTGGCCAGCCCTATGAACTGTACGACCCTGAGGAGCCCACTGCAGACAGGACCCCCCCTTCCTTCGGGGCACGGCTCAACCACAGCAAGCAGGGTTTCGGCGGGGCCCGGCGGCGGGCCAAGGAGGAGCAGGTGATGCTGTCTCTGCGGCCCCTGCAGGCTCACGAGCTGAACGACTTCCATGGCGTGGCGCCCCTCCACTTGCCCCATGTCTGTAGCATGTGTGACAAGAAGGTGTTTGACCTGAAGGTGAGTTGTCCGAGAGGGACCAGCAGAAACCGAGCGTTTGGAGGTCGGGGAATGGACGTTTGCCATTGGTCCCCTTGATTAAAATCATAAATACAAGACTCCTGAGGCATTTCGGAACAGTTATGGCCAACTCCTTGCTTTAGGAAGAGAGTCTTTCCGCTGTTTATGGATGAGAAAGCTGGGGAGGAGCAGAGGCAAGAGAGTAATTCCTGGGTGAGACCCAGACAAATTATTACAGAGGCCTCAGCGTTACGTCTGCAGTGTGGAGAGAGCCTCACGGCACTTTCCCAGGGGCAATAAAATACTTCAGACAGCTGCAAACACAAGTCCAGGATCGTATAATTTCCCCCAGATATGTGCTCACGACACAATAAAATATCCCACAGCAGTGATTGTTAGTAGCTCGTGTATTCACTGCTTTCTGGGTGCCAGCTGTAAGGCCAGGAGCTGGCGGAAGCGCTGCTCTTGTTCTCATTTCACAGATGAGAAAACAAGTTCAGAGGAGTGAGCTTTGTCTTGGGTCTCCCACCAGGCAGCGCAGAGCAGGGATTCAGATACAGGATTCAGTTGTGGGGTGTAGGGCAGTGGTAGAGCTCGCCTGGCATTCAGGAGGCTCTGTTAAAAAAAAAAGAAAAAGCCAAAATCCAAAAAGCACCAATGTGGATTGAGGCTGCGTGTCTTCAGTCCTGGGCTGTCCCACTTCCTGTTTCCATCCAATCCCAGAGCGTACTAATGTCCCTTTTTAGGAGGAGACACACTTCAGTTTGAGATGGTGACTTTCGCTTCTGCCCAGTCACCTCCCCCGCCCCCTCCCCTAACCCAGTGGGACACAGGAGCCGGCTGGCTGGCTGGCCGACCCCCCGGGAAGATAGTCCAGGACTGTGGGTCTCCTAAGCCTTTTCTCAGCCTTTATAATTCACATGAACCCAACTGTCAGCCTCTCCCAACAGGACCAGAAACGTGTGGGGTCTCTAAGGGACAGAACAGGCAGGAGGCGGGTCCAGGGTCTGCCGGAGACGAAAGGGAGCCTTTGAGTCTGGGGGCTGTCCGAGATGGCCACGGGAAATGAGGGCGAGGAAAGATGGAATTCAGGGGGCTGCCCAGCCAGGTGCAGGGGAGGAGGAGGGAGAGGCCTGCGGGGCTGGTCCACCCTTGGGGCTCGGTGCTCCCTGCATCCTCTTCTTCTCCGCGGATTCAGTTCTGCTGTGGTGATTTTTCCCTTCCTTCCGCGCAGGACTGGGAGCTGCACGTGAAAGGGAAGCTGCACGCTCAGAAATGTTTGGTCTTCTCTGAAAAGTAAGTGCAGTCCTAGAGAGCAGGTCCACGCATGCGCGCTTGTCACGCTCTGCGCTGGGTGCGGGGAACCGTAGAGGACAAACAGGCGCGGTCCCTGCGCTGCATGAGCTCACGTGCATCGCGGGAGAGACGGAGCACACGGGCCACGAGCAAATCATAGCGTCCAAGGTGGTGAATGTGCAGCGGACGCAGTGCTGGGGCCGAGGTGGGGAGCGTGCCCGCGTGTGTGTTCACGTGTACACCCCTGCATGCAGGGCTCATTCTTGCCTGTTTAGTAGGGCAGCAGGGTGCGCCCTTACTGAGGGAGCCCGGGGCCATCTGGGAGACAGACCGGGTAGAGGAGACAGCAGGCTTGAAGGCCTGGTGGTTGGAGTGAACTCAGAGTGCAGTATGTGACCGGGGCAGAAAGACAGGGAAAGGAGTCGGAGAAGCGCCAGCTACTGGGCCAGAGCCCTTGGCTGCTGGGGGCCTTTTGCGTTGGCTTTGCGTGTGCTTGGAGCTGCTGGAGGGCTGAGCAGAGGCAGAAGACCGTATGGTTGGGCCGACCGGGATCCCAGGGGCGGTGCAGCACAAAGCTGCTAGGGGGTGGGGCAGAGTCCACGGGTCAGCCGGGGAGTGGTCTGGCCCCAGCTGCAGAACAGACTACTGGGATGCAATGTTTTGAGGTTGTGCATGCAAGAAATGTGCCTCCCCTCATTCACAGCAGTCCAGGGGAAGCAACCAGCATGGCCATAGACAGATGAATGAATAAACACACCAGGGAATATTTACTCAGCCTTGAAAAGGAGGGAAAGACTGACATACGCTAACATACCCTACACCATGCTTGAATCCCAAGGATATTGTGTTAAATGAAATAAGATAATCACAAAAGGACAAGTGCTGTACTTTTACCTCTTACATGAGGTGTTTAGAGAGAGGATGTACAGGGAGACACAAGATAGACCGTCCTTGTCAGGCCGCGGGGGGCTGACTAGAGAGTGGTGATTAACAAGCACAGAGTTTGTTTTGCAAGATGCAGAGCTGTGGAGAGTGTCGCTGCTGATGGCGGCACAACAGCATGGCTGTGCTTAATGCCACTCAACTGGCTGACATGCGGAAAGCGCACCTCATATACACTTCAAAACGTATATGATAGTGAATTTTATGTAGCTTTTACCACAAAGGAGCAACTAATTTTTTCAAGTCCTCTTTGATTGGCTCCTTCTTTTTCTTTTTTTAATTGTACTAACGTTCACACAGCTCACCGTCTTCACCATTTTAAAGCTGACTGTTCAGGGGATTTTCGCACTTTCCCCTGTGTGGGCCGGAGCACCTTCCACACCTCCACCGGTTAAGAAGCCTCTTTCTCCCATCTCCCGCCCCGGAAGCCTTCCTCTGCTCCCTCTCCCCGGATTTGCCCTTCTGAACATTTCGTGTAAATGGAACCATGTGTGACATGCCTTCTGCAGCTGGCTTTTAAAGCTTGGGGTGGTGAAGGTGAAGGTTCGTACAGCCTTCGTCTTCTGCTTGCTGTGTGCGTGCAGCCGTACCCACTCACTGACGGGCATGTGGGTGCGTTCTGCCTTTGCCATTGTGCATCCGTGGCTGGGATGGGTTTGGAGTGGTGCGGTGACCTTCACCAGACTTACTGAGGAGCCGTCTCTTCCCTTCTCATCCTGTCCAGCGCCGGGGTCCGGTGTGTTCTTGCTTCGGCAGAGGGAGCTCTCTGCGGCTCCCCCAACGACGTGGCTGTGTATAACCCCGCTGGGAACGAAGGTAAGGAAGGTAAGGTCAGGGATCCTCTGACACCACAGATGCCCGAGCTGGGCTGCTGGGCAGCATTCCCGGGGAAGCTCACCGGTCGTCCTGACCTGTTTAGAAGAAGCCCTGTTCTTCCCCTGTGCGTCCTAATCGGGTTTCTGAAGGGCACGTTCATCACGGGGTTCTCACCTGGCTGTGTCGTTTGTGGTTCAGATTACACTTCAGATCTGGGGACATTTGTGGCCAATCCAGCGAGGTCCTTTGCTCAGTCGAGTCCTGCATTTCCATCGGCTGCCCCAGGGACAAATGTGAGTACAGGAGCATTTTCTCCACTGTCTGTGTCACCCACGCAGCACCTGTGTCACCTGCTGAGAGGCCTGGGGTGGAGCTGTGCAGGTGCGGCTTTGTGGCTGTCAGAAAAGTATCCTTGGACAGAGGCCGAGAGCCATGGGGTTCGGGCCACAAAGCATGGAAACAGGCAGCTGCAAAACTGGCATAAAGTCATACCGTCAGTGGCGCTCACTACTAGCGTTCAGCACCCGTGCAAGGAAAAGAGCTTGAGCCTCTACTTTTAAAGTTGAATTTGGGGTGTTTTATGGACATGGCCCACTTCCTACGAGAGGGCAGTTCTGCAGGTTGGCCCAGAGAGCCAAAGTCTGACCACACTAACTGTTTGCTGGCCTCTGAGGAAAGCACTCAGCTGGCTCTGATAAGCTTTTGTTTTTAATTTTTAGTTTTGTTCTTCTGTATAAATAACATGCACTTAGCCCCCTAGTGCTTTATGTTTCTATTTCCCACCTGTTGTGACAACTCCTTTTCTCTCTTTAGTTTCAAATGTTCTCCTGCTTTCCATCTGCACTGGGCTCGGGAGGGCTGGGGGGAGGCGGTGGGGCGAAGCCTGCGCAGAAGGGAGCGCGCACGGCTGGACTCTGGGGCGCCAGTGGGGGGTCACAGCTTGGACCTAATTTTGATTGGCTGTTTGCAGCTGCAGCGTCTTGCTCTTTCCTCAGCATGCAGCACCCTTTGCTCCTCAAAGAGGGCCTAAGGGCCTAATGGGAGAAGTGAGCCAGGGAGTGCAGCTTCTCAGTCTGGGAAGGGGGCGTAGCGAGGCCGGTGGAGTCCTTCTCTTGCCTATTTATCTGTAAAGCTGAGTGGGAGAAGTCGGGGGAGGGGATGCTGGGTGTGCCCACACAGAGCCATGACCAGGCCAGTGGCAGTTTTGCCACTCCAGCAGAGTGGCATGGCTGGTGTCAGTGAGACCTGCCCTTTGTCCTTGTGGGCAGACCGCTGGTTACATGACCTTGGTTCTGTGGTGACCCCCTACTCTAGGCCAGAGCCAGGAATGTCTCCCAGGACTCATGGGCAAGGGGCCTGGTTCCCGTCCCAGTCGGAGAACCCTTGGCTATGGCCTCAGACAGGACACTCTACTTCTCCGAGGCTCTGTTCTTTAAATGGGGAAAATTCCCCAGCTCCTGGGGAGTAGAATAAATAAGTTTTTGCCTGGTCTGTGTAATTTGTCTTCCTGACCCTGCCTCAAGCCTTGGAAAATCAGATGTGGATTTTGACAGTTCTGATCCGGGGCGGCACCAAAGGCTGGTTCAAGGCTCACTATGGAGCACAGACCAGTCCTGCCCTCCAGCAGATCACATGCAGACTTGCGAACTGTTCCACAGTCTCTCCAAGGCCTTTCAGCCTGGGAAGGGTGGGGGGGCCCTGTCACCGGAGAGCACGGTTAACTGTCCGCCAGCAGCACAACTATCGCTTAGTCTCAGCATCGCGTTTCCCGTGCACCAACTTGACTGGCAGTATATGGAGTCACACCTGGCCCCCCTTGCATGTTTTGAGGTTCGAATAAAAGCATTTTGAAGTACATACAGGCCAGGCAAGCACAAGCGATTTGATGATCTGGGTTAATGATGATGTGTGATGATCAGTGTTAATAAGCAAAAGTTCTGAGTACAGACTGGTTCTTCTTGCATAGAGGTGGGAAGTTTATATAAAACATTGTTGTAAAGACTTTGCTTTCTGTAGAGAGCTAACAGGAGAACCTAGACAGTAGAGGAAGATGATAACTACAGCAGCTAACATTTCTAGGGTGACTAATGTGTTCTTAGCGTTTTGTTGGCACCCATTTCATCCTCCAGAACACCTCCCGATGTGGACACTACTATTGTCCCTGTCATACACAGGAAATGGAGGCACAGAGAAATGCAGACCCTTTCTAGGGTCGGTCACCGGGCTGGTGAGAAAAGCAGGTTCCCCCACAGCCCAAGTCTGGAAGCTTCACCTTCCCCACGGAGCCCCTGCCCCTCTGAGGAGTCCAGGTTCCCTTTCTTGCTTTAACACTTCTCGGTAAGCCCCTCCCACTCTGGCCACTCCCTCTCACAAGCTGCTGCAGAGGAGCTGAGGCTTCCTGGGGGTTGTAGGGATCTCGCTGGCCTGGGCCAACCATGAACCGGGCTGAAGATCCAGACCCACAGGGCACCCACATTCTTCTGCATGGTGACACTATCCGCCAAGATGAACTCAGATGACTGGCGGCATGTTCCACAGACTCTGTAGAAGGGGAGATGCCTCATGTGATGGGATTTACCAGTATACACTCTGTGACATGTCAGCTACACGGGCCTTCTCTGGATGTCCGGGGGACGAGGACAAGGCCTGCCCCAGCCAGTTCCTGTGTTACAGGTGACTTGATGCCAACACACTGAGATCCGTCTATCAGATTCTCCTGCCCTGTTGGCCATTTCTGGCTAATAGAATTGAAGACGGTTACAGTATGTTGCTCTCTTGAAAAGCAAAAATATCGACAGGTAAAGACAGCTGAGAAATGAAGAACTGATCCCTCCACAGCTGCAGAAGGCTTCACAAAGCTTCTTTGAGGAGCAGGAGGGCCACTCCGAGATGGTGACCATTCTTTTGTGCCTGTGCATGATGATTTCCAAAGATGAACTGGTGTGTCAGAGGATGACTATCCCTAACAGAACACGCTTTGCAAGGCTCCAAGAAGGACCATTGAGCTTCCTTTAAGCAACGTTTTTTCTTGCTTCGAAACTTTATGCTTATTAATAAGTGAAAATTTTAACAAAAAAGAAATCCTTAATGAAGAGAGCACAACTCCAAGGCAGAGATCCCACTGGGCCCCGCCTCTTTTCTTTCACAAGTATCTTCTAGTCTTTTTCCGGGGCCTGTCTGCCTGATTCTATACAGGTGCATCTTTTCAGAAACACTTTGTTGAGTAAAACCAGGCGCCCTGTGTGAACACGGTCATTTGTGGAGCAAAGAGCCGTCAGTGCACCTGAGGCCCCTGTTCTTAAGCAGAAGAACAAACCAACTAAGGGCTCAGGAACTGAAACCACAAAGCATATCCCGACTCCCACCAAATCTGAGACGACCGCACAAGCCATCTGCCACCACCTTCGAGCTCCTCTGGCAGCAGCTGGCCTGGATCTAGACTTGCCTCCTCCCTGCTGGCGTCGGAGCCTTTCCTCTCTGTGTTTGCTTCTGACAGAGGGGACATCAGGGCGTGACAGTTGTGTGCTGTTTGCCGATGGCGGTGATTTGTTTCTGCCTGGCCCCTCCCACCTGCCCCCAAACGTGGTGTCCCCTTTCAGTCAAGCTGCTGCCCTTTGACCCAGCTCAGGCTCCCTCTCTTGGCCTCCTTAGTTGTCATAAACAAGCTGGTCAGGTTTCTGGAAGGGCCACAGGCCTTCTCGGTCGAAAATAGTCTTCTTGTGACTGCTCAAGATATGCTCTGCCCATGATTGCCACCATAAAATGGTCCTGTAGCTCTCACTGCCACCCTGGAGTTCATTCTGTGTGAGCTCTCTGGACCAGGGAGCGACACATCTCTACTAGGACTGCTCTCTTCCAGTGCCCTGCACACTGGGGACTGGTGAAAATAAGGAAACCGAGGCTCAGGGGGACAGGAATGACCGTGGAAGGTCCGAGCTTGGAGCTCAGATACTGGCTGTTTCTAGCCTCCTGAGGGGCACGAGGGGTGGTGACTGCTGCGCTCTGCGCTGCCTGCCCCACCCCCACACCCCGCCTTTGTCATTGCTTTGTTGTCACTGGACCACCTTGTACCTTTGCAAATAGAGGGAAACAAGAGTGGATTTTACTTCCTGAGTTTTCCCCTTATTTAAAGCTTTATTATTTATTTTTCTTGTAAAAGTCATACAAACTTGATGTAAAAAAACTTCTAACATTGAAAAAATAGAAGATCGGGGCTGCGGATATAGCTCAGTGGTTCCGGCGCCTGTCTTGCAAGAGCAAAGACCCAGGTTCGATCCCCAGTAACCACATAACAATACTGGGCATGGAGACTCACCCCAGCAGCAGCCAGTACCACATACCACAGTGCCAGGTGTGGTGGCTCATGCCTGTAATCCCAGCACTCGGGAGGCAGAGGCAGGAGGATTGCTGTGATGTGAGTTGGAGACTGAGCTCAGAGCCAGCTTGATCCACAAAGCGAGACCCTGTCTCAAAAAACCTTAAAAAAAAGAAAAAATAGAAGATCTTACTTTATAAGAAGAAAACTAAAAGTAAATATGTTCTGCTATATCTCCTGCTGGAGCATATATACATGTTCAATAAATTAAAGTACATTTTTGCAAAAATCAGATGCCATATAATATGTAGTTTGTTGGTTTTTGCTTAAGTTTTCAGTACATATTTTAATTGATCTCTACAGCAGAACATGAAATCCTATTTTACTTTGTAACATCATCTATTGTATGTTTACTATAATTAGTGGAGTCTGATGGATACATTTTTCATTGAGACCTGAGTTTTAGCTGCAAATCTGCCACTGTTTAATGTACTGTAGGTGACGTAGTTCCTCATCTTCTCTTAGGCTTCAGTGCCCTTATGCACCATGATGGGTGTGGATCGGATGACTTCAAGTTTTAACACTTTATGACAAATCTTCACAGGGACAAACTGCTAAGCATGTGAACCGCCCAAGGTCCACACCAAGTCCAGCACCAGTAAAAATGGATTACTTTAAGTTGGAGCTCCATAAAGTATTTGAAAATGAGAACTGAAAAATCTATGTCTGTCCTCTGAGTGAAGCCAAGGTCCCGAGGACCCCACGCTCATTTGCTGCACAATGTGTTCAGAATCATCGTTACAAGGACTGATACCTGCCCATCTGCCCTGTGTTTGTCCATGGGTGTTTATAGTACACAGCCAGAGCCCCATGGACTCCGTGCTGGATGAAATTAAGCCACCCAAGAGATCAGATTGGAGCACAGAATCACCTTCCGGAGTCAGCTGTATACTTCAGCTGTCGAAAGCTGAGAGACTTCTGTCTTCCTGAAGCCTGCTACCCGAGCCATGTCCTCGATGGGACTCTGGGTTATGTGAACTGGTTTCTTCTCAAACTCATATGCAAAGCCTGTTCACACCTGCAGCAAAAGGTGCTGAAAGGTCTCAGAATCTTCACACACAAATCTGTTTGCTCTGTGTACATTTCCACTCAACTAGCAAAGACTTGTGGGTAAGATGAGAGGTCTGGGACCCAGTGTGAACGATTAAGAGCCGTACCTGATTTTTGGCCAGCAGCCTTAGTAAGTGAAAGCAGCCTGGGACTCTGGTCCCCCAAAAGGACATTCAGAGTGAGTGCCTACTGACAGACAGTGCAGCCTGCCTGGCTAGGGAAGGACGGTGGTCCCTTCAGGTTGGTGATTAAGGCTTTGGCTCTAGCCCTGGCACCTTTGCCGTTTTAGAGATTTGACTTTGGGGTGGAAAGTTTTGAGTGCGCCTGTCGTGTAGGTGCCTCGTGGGAGTTCAGCAGGCTGAGAGGGCAGATGAAGGTGAACCAAGCCCAGGAGATTCACACCCCTCAAGCTGATGAGCTCGTACGGGGCTCTCCGGGTCCATCTGCTCTCCCACACCAGGAGCGTGTTCATCACGTCATGTACTTCAAACTTACGGAGAAGTTACCAAAAGGGAGAAGGAATTCCCATAAAACTTTTGCCCAGATCCCCTCTGCTTTCTATTTTGTCCCATTTACTATATCAGTCTTTCACTGTCTCCCAGCTACCATCTAGTCAGCTATGCTTTTTCTTTCCCTCAATCATCATTTTAGAGCAGGTTGAACATGTACCTCTTTACCTCTATTTCAATGTGAATTTTCCAAGAACAAAAACTTTTCTCTTACATAATCACGGCAAAATTATTTTCCCAATCTAGGATCATCGTGGCACATGGTATCAGACTATAGGAAAGGATGAGAACATTTCCTTAGAAGAGCCTGCTCAGTGCCAGGCAGTGCACTAGGGGACTCATGCTGTGGCACTTCATCTGCTCCGCAGGCGTGTGGCATCAGTTTTATTCTCCCAGGCTCACGGGTCCTGGAAAGATTCAGTCCTTGGCCCGCAGTTACTTACAGGGAAGCAAAAGCACAGACATGAGTCTGTCTAATTCACTGGCTGTCCCGGCCTTGGTGTCCTAAGAGGAGCCGGCTTCGTGTCTCTCCAGTCTGTCCCCGTGCTGCTATCACCGAGGCTCTTGTCTGGCACCAGGGCAGCCATTACTCAGAGGCCAGTGCAGCTGGTAAGCAAGGTGCCTACAGCTTGGAGCTTAACTTTTGCACTGCAAAGACAACACTGCCACCAACACAGACAAATATGTTTGGAAAGTGAGCGTGCATGTAAAGAGATGCGCAGCTCAATAGCTGACCACATCGAAATGGAAGCCAATGATACGCTCACTGGAGCAGACTAGGTTTCCTGTTTACACTGAGCATAGTTTGGGAAAGTTGTCATTATCCTGGATCTCTTTGGTTTAGGTTGGCAAGGCTTCTAGGAGTAGAACTTTAGAACTTAGAGCTGCATAAATAGACATCTAGAAGGGACTTAGATGTATGGGCCTCCTCGCTCAGTCCAGAGCCAGAAAGGGACACTGGCTGAGCTGAGAGTGTGGTACCGTGCACTCTGTGGTTGCAGGATGGCGGAGGGTCTTGGAACATACTCCTTGTGAATAAAGGAGCTGACTGTATCATTAACTTCAAAGACCCTTCAGGGCTTGGGGGGAACCCAGACTGGGAACTGCTACTCAGCACAGGGCTGCTTTCTCCAAGTTCTCATAGCTGTCAGTGCCCCAGGGAACCAATGTGACTTTAGAAGTAGCCCCAGGGACCTGTTGCCCCTCCCCCACCTTCCTCCTTTTCTTACTCATTTAGTTCTCCCATATGCCATAGGGTACATGATAGTCATGTTTATAGTGTTTGAAGACTAGACTGATAAGAACCAACTGTTCTATACCTTTTTTAGTCGAACATGGTTTCAAACCTAAATTGAATTTTAACAACAAAAGGTTTTTTAGATCAAGGACACAAAGAAATTTGAGATCCAGTTTTCGTAAATAAAATATTGGCCAAAGAATTTAACACATAAAAAATTTTTCTGACTGAATGGGGTTTATAACCTGCCCTGCAGCCAGACAAAACACAAAGCAAATCAGTATTAACATAGCGATTCTCAAGATTTGTGGTTCTTAAGATTTTCATTTCATGGCTCATTTAGAAAATGATAAATGAAGCCTGCTGCTCCTGGTTCCTGACATAGTTGGCCTTGAATGGAGGGGATTGTTATCTTGGCTAACCTAAAGCCCATTTGTACTTGAAGGCCCAGATTAATACAATTAACTAGAAAAATGCAAAACAATCTCATGGTTATCTTAAGAAGGAATCAATAAATACGGAGTTTTGTTTCTGATCTGGATGGAGTCATACCCGGAAAATGTATCAAATGTGACCAAAATACACAATGAATGCTTCAATTTTAACATTTATTACAGTAAAAGTTATATTTCCATTAATTTTCCTCAAAGTACTTTCCCTTACTTTAAACACACTTACCCCATCATTCTTGCCACTTTCTGAAGCAGTTCAAGAAGTTCTTTTTTGTGTCACTATGAAGTATGATAAAGAAAATAAATATAGGGCCAAGAATTTAGCTCACTGGTTCTGGCGCCTGCCTTGCAAGTGCAAGGGCCTGGGTTGGATCCCTGCTACCACATACAACAATGCTGGGTGTGGTGGTTCATGCCTATAATCCTAACACATGGGAGGCAGAGGCAGGAGGACTGCTGTGAGTGCCAGGCTCACCTGGGCTATATAGTGAGCTCAGGATCAGTCTGAACTACAAAGAAAGATCCTGTCTCAAAAAAAAAAGAAAGAAATGTAGGGAATACTACTGTTAAGCTCCATCCCACAGAAAAGCAGGCTCCTAAAAACATCAGTGTTCATAACTTGCATATAATATGTACTAATAAAATCAGTTTAAAAAGTCAGAGTGTGTCCTCACCCACCTTACTTATTACCTGGATCTGATATTTCTGCACCATGATATTTCTGCTCTTCCCCAAAGTCAAATGATCATAAAAGGTAAACATCAATCAATTTCCAACATCAAGGTAGCAAAGATAATGCACCTAGAGACAGCCTTGAAAAACTTCCAGAGCTGCTTCAGAGACTGGCAAGAAGTTGGGATAAGTGTGTTTGAAGCGAAGAAAAACATTTTTGAGAGGGATTCATGGTAATGTGTATGTTGCTGTAATAACCTTTTTAAAAAGTCAAACATTTACTAGATTTTTCAGTTACACTTCATATCTTGAAAGTCTGTGTGAAAACCTTGATGGAGACCCATCCCTTTCAGGGACTTTGGTGCCAAGATCTGCAGCCTGAATGCATCCGGCTGCAGAGTGAGGTGAGGCTCTGCACATGCTTAGTCTGTGGGAAGCATACTCCGGATTATTCTCAGATAATCTCCGGATTGTGCTCAGATAAAGGCCTCTTGAGTCATCCTGTCAAGCTGGAAGAGACAATTGAGAGAAGCACTGGCCCTTGTGCCTGGTCACCAGGCAACTGGACAGAGATCGACCCCGACTGCTCTGTTGTCCTAGCACACGTTACCCCGACCATGGACCATTTGGATAATTACCAAGACTCTATCTCAGCAGTCATGCGGGGCAGAAGCGTGCTGGCCCCTAGACCAGGCGCTATGCCCAGCCTCAGCCGTCCTGGTGATAAACTCAGGGAACCAGCCACTGTGCCTTGCCAGAAAGCCCGGCCGGGCCTGTGTCTGTGCAGCCCAGATCACTCCAGTGGGAGACGGCAGCCCCTCCACAGCCCTCCTCCCACCGTCCCTGTGAAAGGGCTCCGACTTTGCAACCCATGCTTGTGCCAGTGTCTCGGCTTGTAGGAAGAGTCCACCGGCACTCTGTGGAGGTGAGGGGATACTCTGGAGCTGCAAGTGCCACATGGAAATCTCCCTGTGCGAACATGGTTGACATCTGGACACTGCCAAGGGGGAGCTCTCAAAAGGGCGCTGGGGTGTCTCTGATTCAGGGCCAGCCCACAAAGGAAATTCTTACTGACTGTAATTGTCCTCAGCCCAGATGAAAGAAATGAGGGCTTTTCATGATAGAATTACCTAAGTGCTGCCTCTTGCTAGGGACGAGCCCTCAGACTTTCCCCTTCTACTGCATTAGCTGAGTCAGACCCACATCAAATGTAATTAGACGTTGAAGTTCACTTTACCATAGGAGTGGTGGTTCTGCACATGTAGGGTGGCGATTAGGATGTGCTTCAGGTTTGGGAAATTGCATCCTACTCTTTCACTCTGGGGTGGCTTGTCATACTAATTCTTGAACCTCCAGGAGAGTCCAGGCTAATTAAGGTTTGACCAGACCTAGCACATGCTTCCTCCCTCTGGGAGCTCTGACGGGGCCAGGTCTTGGCTTCAAGCCAAGCTTCTTAAGGTGGCACTGGGGTGGAGGTGGTGCCAGTTCCAAAGTTTGCCCATAATAGCTTCTCTTTTATTTGTTGAACATATTGCGTGGCTGGAGCAGGTCTTTATTGAAGAAAAGATTCCAAGATTGAAAAAGTTTTGTTGACCACCACCTTGAACCACAGGTTATTGTTTAGAGTGTCTGTGTCTGCGTATTAGTACTCACAAACCTCCCCATGTTTTTTTCTTTATTGGAATTTCTTAAGATTATGAGTCAACCACTAAAAAATGTACACAAAACAAGTTTAGCACGTCTCCTGTGGCCCCTTCCTGCTGTCTCTCTGAAGGTAGTCAGAGCTGACAGGTATGCTCCACACCTTTTTCTGTAGCCTTTAACATTTTTCACTCCAAATAATTTCAAACATGTAAACAATGTAGAGTAATACAATCAAACTTGAGTACCCATCACTCACCTCCAGCAATTATCAAAATTTTTACTTAAGACCTCTCTGGAAAACAAGTTCTAGCATAAATTTAGAAGAGTCTCTAAAATCGTGCCGGTCATGGTGACACATCCCTGTAATCCCAGCTCACCGGAGGCTGAGGCAGGAGGATTGCTGTGAGTTTGTGGCCAGCCTGGGTTACATAGCAAGACTCTATCTCAAGTAAATAAACAAATAAGTGACTTGTTTTCCTGGTAGATCTTATTTTCAGGGAAACCTAGTACTTGCTTTATTTTACCTCGTATAGTTATGTTTTACAAAAATGGTATCGTAGTGTACATTCTACTTGGCAGCCTTTCTTATTTAATAACCTGTCTTAAAAATCATTCTATATCAGTACACTTTCCTCCTTCTTTTAAAGGAATGCAGTTTTTTTTTTCCATTGTGTGGTTGAACCGTCATTTATGCAATGTTCCTTAGTGTTCAATATATAGACATTACACATTTTTTTTTTTTTTGCCATCCCACAAAGTGCTACAGTAAAAATCCTTTTTCACAAGTTTTTATGTATGGGTGTTTTTAGTTCTGCAATATAAATTTTCAGTTGCCTGTGATGGTGAGATCTTAGACAAAATATGCTTAAAATGATTTGATTCTGAGAAAACATATTCTCAGAAGCCTGTAGATACACAACCCACACACATGTGGACATACCCAATTGCTCGTCTGCTTTCCAACCCTGGCTGCTATTGCTCATTTAAGACGTGAATCTTTTAGTCAAGAGATGGCGTAAACTGGGTCTCTCCTGTGCGTGTCTGTGAGTGGATAGCTTTCTGTCACTGACCTTGTAATGACATCCTGTGATCCTGACTTGGGAGACAGTTGCCCTGGGAACGACCGGGGGCAGGGAGCAGGAAGTGCTGTGTGAAGATGACTCCTCTCTATCTCCTCAGTTTGCACAGCGGAAAGGCGCGGGCCGAGTGGTGCACATCTGCAACCTCCCAGAAGGAAGCTGCACAGAGAATGATGTCATTAACCTGGGGCTGCCCTTTGGGAAGGTCACGAATTACATCCTCATGAAGTCCACTAACCAGGTAGGCTGGGTGCGTGCGCTCTGGTGGGTGCAGGATACACCACCCCTTGGGGAAAGAGAAGTTTCGTCAGTACTTTTCATCTTTTTAAGAAGCTCTTCTTAACCTAAAGAGCCAGCTGGCTCTGTTGGCATTGCACATGGGTTCTTGTCGAGGCTGTTGTTTTGTTCCTCTTTGTTTGCCTCTGCCCTGCTTGTGCCAAGAGAAGCCTCTGTGAATTGCATAAGAAGGGGCGGTGCTATGGGATGAGGTGCTTTTCAATGCAGACCACCTAATTGGCCCGCAGTAGAAACCCAGGGCTCTCCTCACTGCTGTGTGGCCAATGCTGTGACTTCACCTTCTGCTGTTGTACCTGATGGCCTGGTTTGGGGCCAGCCAAGATCTGACTGGGAGCTGGGATTTTAAGGGGCCTTTGGTGTCGGTACTCTAGACCCTAAGTCTCAGAGGAGGAAATCAGGAGGGATTGATGGGGACCTGGTCAGTCCAAGGGACTACAAATCCTTAACCTGTGGGAATTGGCTGCGCCCCAAATACATGTGTCTTTATTTCTAAAGTCTAAGGAGAAAGATGTGCAGCAAATAATCAGAAATTAGACTATTTTGGGATTTTATTTTAATAAATATTTTTTGTTTTATGAATCCAAACAACAGGCAGGTCATCAGTTGTTGTCTGCCTGCCTCCCTCGGTCTGAGGTTAGAACACTCCCTGGCCTCACTGTCTCTGCCTCTCAGGAGCTCTAAATTCAGCTCCTAACGTTAGTGGAGTGAGATCGCCTGGGTTTGTATCATCAGCATTCAGGAAGCGAGGGCCAGACTGCTGACTGCTCATCTCAGGCTAGAGGCGGCCTGCATGAGCCCACACCTGCAATCCCAGCTCTCTGGGTCAGGGAGTGAAGGCACCTCGAGTAGGAGCTCAACCTAGGCAACTGGAAAACTTAGTAAGACCTGTTTCAGAATTGAAAAATGTTTTGGAAAGGGCTGACTGTGCACCTCAATGTGAAGGTCCTGATTCAAATCCCAGTATCATCAAGAAAAAGCACTTGGAAAGCTGGTGGCAGAATTTGAAGTAAAACCCTAAAGGATCTTTGTCGTACACGCTCCTGCTATGGTTGGTGACAACAGGGAGAAAAGCTGTGCATCCAAAACTGACCAAGAAAGGGCCAGGAAAGAGGACAAATGAGTTCAGTTTCTTGCCCGTTCAGTTCAAGAAAACGGGACTGGGGCTCACCGTGAGGGCTCCCTTGTCACAGATCACTTTTTCTTCTGCACGTGGAGACCAGAATCCATACATATCAACAGAAACAAACAAATGTGAGAAACAGGACAAACACCACAGCAGCTACTGGGCCAAACTGACAGATTCATCAGAGCAGTCTGTTTACAAACTATAAATGAAAAGACCTGTTTCTTCAAAAGGTTTTTATAATCAGAATAGTTAAGGAGGAAGAATTTGGGGGAAGCATCGTCAAGCCCTTTCCTTTGACTTATGACACCCCAGCTGTCCTTCAAGTCTAGGGACTCATGAGGCCTTGCGTTTTGGGAATATATTTCTTTCTTTGTAAGACAGGAGAGTAGAGTTCTAAGAACTATGAATTATGCTTCTGTCTCCTGCTGTCACCACTTGCAAGCACAGTCTAAGGCCACATGTGTGACAGTCCCAGTGGGAACTGTGCAGTAATGACCCTTCCACACCAGAAGGGCTTCTGTAGCATGAGGCAGCCCAGGACAAACATGTGTACTTCACAATGGTTTTTGGTAACCGGGGAAATTAGGAGAGGCACCATTTTATAAAGAGCTCTTTGGGTGAAGTTAATAAAAAGGCCTCTTTGAAAAGACAAGATCAAAGAGCACTCTTTCTTACACTGATTGTTTTTATTGAGGTATAAAATAGATACTCTTTAAGTGCATAAAATTCAATAGTCTTAAGTCTACAACTATATTAATATTTTCTCATGTGTGATCCCATATAATTAATACCCAGGTGAAGATCTCAGACATTTCCAGGATATCAGAAAGTGTCTTATGCACCTTCCTGGTTACTTCCCCCCTCCAACAAGGAGGCTCAGCTAACTTCTGTCAACATCAATTTATTTTCTGGTTCTTGAACTTCACTGACATGAAATCAGACCTTGAATAGAATTTTGTGTAAGATCACAGAATCAGTTCTGGTATGTCTTTTCCGTCTTTCCAAGGCCTTCCTAGAGATGGCTTACACAGAAGCTGCCCAGGCCATGGTCCAGTACTATCAAGAAAAGTCCGCCATGATCAATGGTGAAAAGTTGCTCATTCGGATGTCCAAGAGATACAAAGAATTGCAGCTGAAGGTAAAGTGTCCTTTCACTCTTTCCGTCATTCATCAAACATTAGCTGAGTTTTCCCGACTTGTCAGCCACTTGACTAAGTGCTACCAGGAAGGAGAGGATAGGAAAAGACTCAGAGATGACTCACTGCCTCTCAGGATAGCACTTGGAAAGGCAAATCATGACACTGTGGCATGAAAGGCATGAAATGTGCTGGTTGGAGTAAGTACAGAGCAAAGGTCCTTGAGTTTAGCTGGAAGCTAAGAGGATTTTACAGGGGAGGACAGCTCTGGAGTTCTTGAGGGAGTCAGCGGAGAAAAGTGATTGCTTCTTGGAGAGGGGAGTTCCAGGTATAACACACCCACTACAAGCTCTTCTGTGCCCCTATAAGCCTTCTGTAACTGTTCCTTCCTCTGTCACTCCCCCAATCTCTTGTTCTTTCCTCCCTTCTCTGGTTTATGTTAAACCCCATAGGACTCCCAAGCAGAACTCAGGGATGAATTCAAATATTTCCAGATAGGACTTTGTTTTTATTTTGGCTTGTTCTATATTTCATCCTTTTCTTTCCTTTATTTCTTTTTTGTTTTATTAATAAATATAGAAGAGTGACTAATCATATTTCATACACCTATATGGGAGATCTTACACTTCCCATAAAACCACCACCAAAGTCAGGAAATGGAATATGGACAGTAGCCAAGAGCCCTGAGCGTCCTTCCTCATGTTCAGCCCTTCCCTCCTTATTCTCTTGACTTTGAGCATGTTCATTCTCATGCTTCTCCTTGTAGTTCTGCCACCTCTTCGTGCCTCCCCAGTCGTACAGTTTACCTTTGTCAGTTATCACACTATATAAGAATGGGTTCCCACTGTCCCCTTTCTTTCCAGTCTTGCTTCTTTTTGTCAACATTATGTCAAAGGTGTTGTTTAGTGTCTCTTAATTTTTAGAATTGTATGTGCTGTGAGCGCAGTTTGTTTATCCATCCTGCGATGGATGTACACTTGGGTTGTTCCGGTTTTAGTCTATGAGGGGCATCGTTAACCCTGCTCAAACCTATTAACTTGGATGTCATGTGCACATGGGCATCTCACTAGATAGATCCAAATTGATGGTTATCAGATGTCCTTACCCTCAACTGTATGAGAGGACAGCAGTCTCTCTCTGAAACTAGTTTCCTGAGATGAGTTTATTGTAGTAACGTAGGAGAATTCCCAGTGGTCCACACTCTTACTCTCCTCGGCCTGTCTGACAGTTTTTGCCTGTTTGGGGAGACAGGGATGGTTTAGTTGTGATTGTCCACGTTTCTGTATTTAATGGCTATTCTTTCTGGATTGTCTTGGTGGGAAGTTTCTTTTAGGTCATCTGCCAGTGCTTTTCTTTTGTGTTTTGTCACTTATATTGATTTGTTGGAATTTTCTTAACCAGAACACTTGGTTCATTTGGACTTATTATAATTAATGCCATATTTATGTGTAAATTTACCTGCTTACTTTGTGCTTTTTACTGTCTGGTTTGAAAAGAATTTTCCTGCTTCACTTAAGGCCTCTCCATGTTTACTTAGGGCCCCATTTTGTTCGAAACTCACAGCCCTTGATCTGCCCTTAATCTTCCAGGCTGAAGTTCTAAGACAAGGCTCAGTGGTGATTCCCAGCTAGAACTCGCATTTGGACAAGTCTACATATGTAGATTGCTCATTAATATGTCAAGCAGTTGCCCAAGTCTGATTCTGCTTTGCTTGCATTATTGTCTCTGATGGTCTTTGGCCAACAAGTCTGCTTCGGGCAGAACCCAGCATTTTTCTTTTAATGAAAGTGTCAGACAAGTAGAAGGTCCCACCCTGTTCTGTACCCAGCTGGCTGCTATTCTCCTGGACACTCCCCTGGGGGCTAGAATTGAATATTTACACTCAGTTTCCAGTGGAGCTTTAGTCTGTAGATGAGATGTCGTCATAAGTTTCTAATTAGGATTAACAGCGGTAATTGTTTATTAAAGTACCAAGTGTGATAAACCCTTCTGAGGGAGATAGTTTGGGTGGTGAAAATACCATGGATTAAAGAAGTCAAATGGTCAAGATTCGCATTCAGCAGATGTTTGCTGAGTGTCCACTGTGTGTGGGAACCGGGCAGGTGCTATGGCCATAGGTGGAGCAGGCTCGGGAGTTCAGTCTGGTGGGAGGAAAGACTCGTAAACAAAGGACTGTCAACAACCACGTGACCTGTGCTGAGTGGGGAGGTGGTGGTGCCAATGCAGGCTCTGCCCCTTCCTGCTTTGAGGTGCTGAGACAAGTTGCTTAACCTCTGTGAACCTTTATATCCAGATCAGTTAAGGGCTTTTGTTTTAGGCAAGCAATTTTCTTTCATTTGTCTTTTGGGACTCACAATTGCCCTACCCTGTGAGGTGTGCAGGGTGGATAATAACAGTAATTATAAGAGTGCGACAATAATATGTACCTTTAATGGAGTCCTGGTACTCTGGGGCAAGTCGTGTACTAAGCACTTTACATACATTATCTACCTTAGTTCTGACATCAGTCCTGCCGGACAGGTATTATTATCTCAATTTTATGGATGAAGAAACTGTGAGGATAATAGAAGTTCAGTAACTTGTTCAGGATCGTTTCTACTGGCAGAACTATGATTAAAGCTTAAGAATCTTTTAGCTTTACATTATATCTGCATTTATTACATTGTGCTGTTATGATTTCCATTGTGTGCCTGAAAAGAGAGAGAGAGAAATCAGGTGATTTGCTTACAGTCTGGGAGCCAGGAAGCTGCAGAGATAGTATTTGCGCAGAGCATGCAAATTGCCTAGAGTTCCTGTTAAAATGCATCTCTGTTTGGCAGGTCTGTGACAGGGCTGTACCTGCCTTCCTCACAAGTCCCCAGGCGATGCTCAAGCCCCTGGTCCTTGAGCACACTTTAGGAGTAGGGTGTAGTTTTTCTTTCTCGTTGTTTCCTGACCTTCAGTAGAGTTTCCTGCCTCTACTGTGACATTGCCTGGTAGTCACTGTATAGATCACATGGGGTAACCTCAGTGAAAGTACTTTAAAGTGTATTGCTTCATGGCCCCTGTGTTGACATAAATCGGCTAGAGCACTCTGTGCAAGTCAGGGAAACTTGTCTCAAGCCTACTGACTTAGGTGAAACAAGGGATTTATTGACTCAAGTAAATGAGAGTAGTTCTGGCAGCCAACATGAGTGGATTCAAGGCCCATATGATGTCATTAGGTCTTGTTTTCTTTGCACTCTGTCTTCTGCTGTCTGGGCTTTGTCTGATGGGTGCTTCCCCAGGTGGCGCTCAGCCGCCCCCGGCTCTCTCCTCTAGATGGCATGATAGCTTCAGTGCCTTCTGAGTCTGGCTTCTCAGGCCCTTGTTACTTTCAACAAGGACTGGAGAGTTTTTCCTACTAGCTCCAAGAAAAAAAAAGTCCTGAGAGTCATTCTGATTGGACTAGTTTAACACATATGTCCATCTTTGAACCAGTCTCTGTGGTGACACCAGGAAGGCTGTGCTGCGATTGGCTGAGCCTGCATCACTGACTCCACCTTCGGAGACAGGAGTGCAGAGCCACCCAGACCTTGGGAGTGAGAAGGGGCAGGAGGCTCCTGGCAGCAAAACATTGTATCAATTTGGCTCCCTGGGCCAAATGGGCCACCGTACCATGTCCTACCAGAATAGGCAGGGAAGAGGGAAGTTCTGATTGATTTTTTCTAACTCTTCTTTTGCCAACCAGGCAAAATTCTGGGGCACTTTAAATTATTTCTCCATCTTCTCTTGAGTGCTGTTTCCTCATGACTGTATCTAATCTCCCCATGTGGAAGGCTGTATTACTCAGGGCTTTGGGGCAGAACTTTTCACCTGGTAGGTGTCCAATAAGTATGGAGAAATATGTTCCTCTGAAAGGAACAATAAAAATAAGTGTTTAACTTCCTGTACTAGGAGATCAGAAGATTGGAATCTTTGCTTTTCTATAAAGTTCTCTGATAAATTTAGGGCCATAGTATCCTTGATGTGGAATTTAAACCACTGCTTCCTACTTACTCCATCAAAGAATTGTCAGGGGGAATTTTCAGGTCCTTATGCCCAGAAACTCATGTACTGAATTTGTCCTGGGAATAGAGGGCCTGGTTCTGGAGCTACTGATCGCACTGGCCTTCCAGCTGCAGAGAGCATCTCTGGCCCTGGAAACCAATCTCCTTACTGCTATTGGGAGGTTAGAGAAATGGATGATGCAGGGTCTTTTCTATGTATGACATAGTGCTAATCGCTGGGATGAGTATGAGACATGGTCCTGACTCAGGGAGCTCTTACTATGGGGAACAGACTATTTTCTGCACAGTGATACAGGATTTAAACATGAGTGCCTAAGTATGGGGGCTGTTAGAGTTTGGTGCCAAAAGGTCTTGGAGGATGGGAGCATTAGCTGCACAGAGGTGGGTTTTCATGCAGGAGTCAGGTGAGAGGAGATGTAGAGGCTGGAAAGCCAGTAGTGTCAGAAACAGCCAGTCAGAAGTCCCTTGACAGGGCCGGGGATTTAGCTCAATGGTTCCGGCGCCTGTCTTGCAAGCGCAAGGACCCGGGTTCGATCCCCCAGTAACCACATAACAATACTGGGTGTGGAGACTCACGCCCAGCAGCAACCAGTACCACATACCAGTGCCGGGCATGGTGGCTCACGCCTGTAATCCCAGTACTCGGGAGGCAGAGGCAGGAGGATTTCTGTGATCAGTTTGAGGCTGAGCTCAGGGCCAGCCTAAACTCCAAAGCGAGACCCTGTCTCAAAAAACCTAAAAAAAAAAAAAAAGAAGTCCCTGGGAGGGGTCAGCTTCTTCCAAGACTCAGCAGCAGTGGAGCTGTCAGAGAGTGTGGTAGGCCTCTGCCATGCAGCTTGGCATGCCTGAGCTTTTGGTTAAAGTCAGATGGGCCTCATTATCCCACCTTTTAAGGTGGAGAAAGTGAGTCCCCTAAAGATAAGGAGCATGGCCCCAGGTGGCACTGCCCGTCATGGGGCAGAGCCAGGGCTGCTGTTTGTGGGTGGAGATTCCAAGTCATGGTGGCTCCCTCTCAGTAGGTAGCACTGTCCTAGGACAGCAGGAGCCTTAGCATCTTATCCAGTCTTAGCAGCAGCCAGATGAGTTGACTGAGAGCACCGTGGATGGTCCCCTATGTGGTTGTTGAGCTGCATCAGTGTAATAGAAGCAAGAAGACAAAGGACCCCCGGGATTTGCATCAGGATAATCTAAGGAGCAAGGGGAAAGAGTCGGGGTAAATATACAAGATTGGGCAGAATTCTTGCAGATAAGTAAAGGATTTATGGAATTCAATGTAGTCTTCATTCTACTTTGGTGTCTCCATTTTTTTTGGAGACAGGGTCTCACTTTGTAGTTCAGGCTGGCGCTAAGCTCAGCCTCCAACTCACATCACAGCAATCCTCCTGCCTCTGCCTCCTGAGTGCTGGGATTACAGGTGTGAGCCACCATGCCTGGCACTGTGGTATGTGGTACTGGTTGCTGCTGGGTGTGAGTCTCCATGCCCAGTATTGTATGTGGTTACTGGGAAATCAAACCTGGGCCCTTGCGCTTGTAAGACAGGTGCCAGAACCACTGAGCTAAATCCCCGGCCCAATTTTTTTTTTTTTACAACAAAAAGCACCCCAAATTTTGTTACAGACCTACTCTGTTCTCTGCATTTCCATTTTTCTCAGGCAATAATGGCATTGTTTCATCTGCCCCCTGTAACCACAAAATGCAGCCAGCCCAGAAGGAAGGCTGAAAGGATTTTCTTAGAGTTTGAGAAGTCCAGTTTGTTATTTGAACAATGTGATCTACAGATATGAGTCCAGCAAGTGGACTCATGAGTGATGGCAAATCTCCTCACATGGACTTGGTCCCAATGCCCCTGCAGGCAGTGGTGCCCCAGGTCTTTGTGAGAGCAGCTGGCCTCGCTGGCTCCGCCCTCCATGGTGGACTTCTCATGTGTGGCCATAGGTGGGTAGGTAGGAGGAAGACCGGCTGATGGGACCCATGTTAAATGTGGACACCTCCAGATGGGCCACCATCTTCTTTCTCTGCCCCTGGGGGAAGGCTGGGTGGACTTGGGCAGGACGGTGGGGGAAGTACAGGGAGGCATCCTGGGCACACGATTCCTTCTCAGCCAGGCCGGCAGCCATGGCCTCTTCTCTGCTCAGCCTTGGGCTCTACGTGGTCCAGTTCAAGCAAGTAAGGTTCTGGTTGAGCGTGCGTGTTCTGGGTGACCTGGGGACTTTTACATGGCACCTCTATAGGACAATAAAGGAATAAATTTATAGTTAAGGGGCCATTTGCCAGAATTGTAAGGTAGTTTTTAAAGTGACTATCCTGACCAATACTAAGTTCGTGGGCCTTTGCTTGAAGAGGGCAGGTATTGGCTTCTATTTCTTCATGTTCATAGGGGTAAGGTTACTATCTTCTCTTTTATTTTCTTTCCTTTTGCATCTTGAGTTGACAAGAGATCCCTCCTTGGCTGGAGGTTTACTTTTCCATTTTCCAGCCCTGACCTCTCACCTTGAAGCCACCGGCCACTCCCCCTCCATTCTCATCTTTGGTTTCTCTCAGCTGGACCCTCAGTCTCGACCACAGCAAAGGTTAGCAGTTGTGCTGCCCAGACAACTTATAGATTCCTGGATTCAGCCACGTCACAGCTCTCGACCTGGTTTTCCCATCTGTAGAATGAGACAATTGGTGAGACCTAATGTTGGAATAGTTCTTAAGATATCAAGTTTTACATTAAAGGTTTAGAAAGGGACCGCAGGGGCTGGGCCTGGGCCTGTCCTGGTGCGTGGTGACCTGTGGGAAAGGCTGAGCCGCTGGCTTCCTGGCATGCTCAGCTGTGAAATGTTCCACACAATCTCTTTGAACATCAGATGACTCCATGGATGAACACATGGGAGTGAGGTACTAAAAGGGTCAAGGGGCATGGAAAGGATTCCAGAGGGACGGTGTCTGTTCTTTAATAACCTCCGTGACCTTGAACCCAACACAACTCTAAGAGTCACCCACTGTATGGAGCACACAGTGGCTGGTGACGATGGTGTTAGGCACAGCAGCGGATCTGCCTCCAACCTTCCTGAGTTAGTTACAGACTAACAAAAGAGCTGTATTTAATGAACTTCAGGTAGCCTTCCATGTTCATAATACTATTGTCTGCCTTTCCTCTCTCCCTTCCTTCTTTTCACATTTGGAGTATTTTTTTTTTAATTTGAGAGGAGAAGGGAGGTGAGAATTAACAGATGCTGCTACCTAGTCTGTGAGTGGTGAAGCCAGACTCTCTTTTCCCCAGCTCAAAGGACGCCACATTCTCGGAGCCCTCACCTCTGCCCTGTTGCGCATGTGGCTCACGCTCCTCATCGCTTGGACTAGACATTATTCCTTCCTCGCGAAAGGCACCTTTCACCCTTTGGTGCCTGGGCGGTGAGGAGCCCTATCACATCTGTTCCCCTACATTTGCAAGGCTGCCTCTGGTCTGATGGTGTTCTCTCTGCTTCCTAGAAACCCGGGAAAACCGTGGCCGCTATCATCCAGGACATTCACTCCCAGAGGGAGAGGGACATGTTCCGGGAAGCAGACAGGTGAGGCTTTGGGTCACACTTGCTCTGCCCTCGCCTGTCTCATTTTTTTGTCTCCTGGCCCTGCCAATCGGCATTTCCAGTGAAAGACACCAGTCCAGGCTAAAAGGGCAGCTCTGGTCCAGCTCAGGAAAAAGCAAGATGTGGGCTTCCTTTCCTCTGTTCCTCTTATTGGGAAGGAAGATGGCCAAGGGTTTGTTACTCTCTGGCCCTTTGCAGCAGCCTGCACTCTGCTAGAACAGCTGGACGTATGTGTGTACCTGTGGCAGAGTGGGGTGGGGCTTCTCACAGCCAGCTCTTGAGTTTTCATGAGCTTTTAATGTATGTGGAAATAAGAATACATGAGCTTTTAATGTATGTGGAAATAAGAATATAGACAGTTAAAAAAAATAATTTCTGGAACACTTACTCTGAATTATTGAATATATTCAGTTTCCCAGCTTGTTTCTTCCACCTGAAGTTGGTGACCAGCCAAGCCACGCTGGGGACACAAGGTGACCCTGGTCACTCCCCTGCCATAGTGGAAAATAGCCAGGCCAGCCACCTGCCAGCGCAGTCTACCCATGTCTGCCGCAGATGGTGCTCTGGCCTCACTGCAGGAGGCAGAGCCCAGGCCCTTTCCCAGACACATCTATGTCCCGAGGCCAGGTGGGACAAAAGGTTGTCTTTCACTTAAGAACCAAAAGAAAAAAGCTCATTGCTTTAGGATGCAGGCTGTTTGACTCAGAAGATCCGTTAAACAACTAGCTTCCAGCTCGCATATGTGTTTGTGTGTGTTTACAAGTTCAGGCTTAGGGTGTTTGTCTATTTTTAGAAATTGTGTTGCTTGGGTTTTTAAATGGTGTGTGTGCAACCACACTGTGCCACCTGCAAGTCTGTGACAGTCTGCAAGGAGATTCGGAGAGCTCCCCTGGGTTTCAGTTTCTTTATCTCCAGCACAAATAGGTCAGATTTCTGATTTTCTTCCAGCCCTCTTCCTGGCTCTTTATTTTTGGAATCATGGCCTCATTCTGGCCACTTCCCAATCACTAGGATCCCCCTTTTACCCCGAGGATGCTGACAAATTGAGATAAACACTAAATGAACAAAGTGGAGGCCGAGAGGGACCTTATCTCCTAACAGAGACCAAGTGGTCTGATAAGCAAGGCTGGCTGGGGGGCCCCAGGCTCACGTAGCCTTCCTACCGGGCTGCCCTTAGGCTGCCTGGTCCCCAAGCTGGCACCCCATACTGCCCCCGAAGAAGAAGAAAGCCTGCTCGCTGAATGTAACGAACTCATTTCCAGCAAATGCAGGGCTGAGCCAAACAGATTCAGGCCTTCTTCCCACTCCCAGAAACAGGAGTGGCCAGCACTCCTGCTTAGGAAAGGTCCTTCCTCATAGAAACCAGGAGGGAGGACGGGCTGTCTTCTGACCACTCTCTGCACAGTTCTGGACAGTTGTAATGAGGCACGTACAGCTGGGCAGCTTGTGCCAGCATTTCTGGGAGACAGGCCACGGTGCTGGGGCTGAGTGGGGAATGTGCTGACCCTAACGCCCCCTCTTCTTCTCCCTTCCAGATATGGCCCCGAACGGCCGCGTTCTCGAAGTCCTGTGAGCCGGTCTCTCTCCCCAAGGTCACACACGCCAAGCTTCACCTCTTGCAGCTCTTCCCACAGCCCTCCAGCCCCCGCGCGGGGCGACTGGGGCAATGGCCGGGACTCGTGGGAGCACTCTCCCTACACCTGGAGAGAGGAGGAACGAGACCCTGTGTCCTGGAGGGAGAATGAGGAGGACAAGCGGGACCGGACGGACACGTGGGCACATGACCGCAAACACTACGCCCGGCCACCGGACAAGCCCGAGCTGGACGAGCGCCTGGAAGGGGGCAGGGGCCACCGGGAGAAGTACCTTCGGGCTGGGTCCCCCAGTCCACTCCACTCTGCGTCTAGCTACAAGTGCCGGGAGGACGGCTACTACCGGAAAGAGCCCAAAACCAAGTTGGAAAAGTACCTAAAGCAGCAGGAGGGTCCTGGGAGGTCCAGGAGGAAGGAAGAGACCAGACCTCGGGAGAGCAGACACCCCCACCCTGACGACTCAGGCAAGGAAGATGGGCTGGGGCCCAAGGTCACTAGAACCTCTGACGGCACCAAGTCCAAGCAGAGTGAGAAAAATAAAACCAAGAGACCTGATAGAGATCAAGAAGGCGCTGATGATGGAAAAGAAAACAGAATCACAGAGAACGAGGTAATGATTCAGTTGCTTCCCCAGGTGAAGTGAGGCAGGTTCCAGAGGAAAATAATGACAGCAACAGAATCACGATGATCGTTTACTGAATGGATGAATGTTGGTTGAGTGAATGAAACATTTCTTGAATGCTTACTATGTCCCAGGCACTGGTAGACACATTATCCTAGTGAAACCCTATAGGTTGACAAGATCATTTCCACAGCTGAAGACACGGAGGCACAGAGAACTATGCTATTTTCCCAAGAACATTCAGTTAGAAAGTGGCAGAGCCAGAATTATACCCAGGCTGTGCAGCCCTGGTCCCACGGTACTGTGTTGTCTTTACTAGAAGTTAGGGAGGGACATGTGAAAGGCCCTTGTAGCTCTGTTTGTCCAGGGTGGAGTGGCCCTGAGGTGTTTACACCCACAGAGTCTGCCAGAGGAGATTAGATCTTTGGTCCACTCCATCCTCTCTCCTGCCAAAAGCACCTACTAATCCGAGATCTCCAATGAGAAGTGGTAAAGGAGAAGCAGCCTCCACCCTTAAATTATACTAGGCGCCCAGGGTGTGGTGTGTTTCTATAGATACTGCCCGCACGATTTTAGTTCTATTTTAATAAAAGCACCCAGCAACCAGCTGGATGGACCCAAGTACCTGAAAGAGCTCCAGTCTGCTGCACTGCCTCCATTCATAAGGGCTTACAGGGAGGACTCTGGGTACTGGATTTGGATTCTGAACTGGCTTACATTTCCTCCAGCCAGAGTCTCCTATGTGAAGTAGGGCGGGATGTTAGAGGATTAGAGCTCTGCCTAAGGAACCTAATTTTTTAAATCCTCTGTGCATATCTTATGATTATCCTGACCCAAGAGTTGGTGCCAATAAATCCTGATAAAGAACCCAGTTCTCAACTCCATGAGCACTGAAAAGTCACACTTTGGCTCACTCAAGTGGCCCTTTGGCAAGAGGTGTGCTAAGACCAGAATGTTGAGCCACAAGTATGGCTGGAATATGGCCCATGTTATGCGAGAGCTCAAGACCTGATGCTGGAAACAGACATATAAAATAGTTTATACACACCAAAGCCCAGGTAGAATTTTTAGAGGATGAGCTGTACTGTGCATGATTAATTCTGCCCAGGGAAAGGAAGAGAGCTGCTCAGAGGAGGTGATATTTGAGCTGGGTATTGAAAGTGGGCAAAAAACTGGGATTTTTGGTAGAAGCAGTTGCAGGGCCAAAAATGAGAACAAGACCGTTGTCAAATAACTACAGGCGCTCAGTGTGGTTTTATGTTTAGAGCATATTAAAAGATAATGTTTTTTTAAATATTGATTGATTGATTTGGTAGGGGGGAATCAAACTTGGGATCTTGTGCTAGCAAGGCAGGCACTGGTACCACTGAGATAAATCTCCAGCCCAAGGATAGTGTTTTTTACAAAGTAAAATTATGACTGGTGTGAACCTATCATGAACACATGTCAGGGATTTTATTCAACTCACTATTATTTCACAGAGGAACCATGAGATATAAAAGCATGACAAGCCCTATAGAGTAAGATTCCCTGGAAACGTGCTACAGAAATGCCCAGCATCCCACAGAAAGGATTCCCAGCAATCCTCCCCACCCCATTTAAGAGTCTCACAGATTCTACTCACATGGGAATTGTGATTAGGGAAGGGAGTAGAGTGAACTAGGTCCTGAAGACCTGCTGAAGCCAGAGAGGATTTTAAGTGATATATATGGTTGGTCCTCTGATTCACTGGGTCAATAGTTGTAGATTCAAATAAGCATGGACTGAAAATATTTGGGCAAAAATTTCATCTATATTAAACATGTACAGACTTTTCACGTTGACATCCTCTAAGAAATACGGTATTTTACATAGCTTATATAGCCCAACCCACCTCTCTCCCCTCCTGGCCTTCCAGTGTTGTTAGCAGTGGTCACCCAGCATCCCTGTCTCATTTAGAATGTAACCTCCACGTGGTAGGAACTTTTCCCTGCCGTTGTCCAGGCCAGGTCCCTGTCCCTAGAGTGGGGCTTGGCACAGACTGGGTGTTTGATAGGTTTCTGTTGAAGGAGGGTTGGGTTCACACTCTGGAGGCAAAGGCCTGGGTTCTTAGAACCAGAATCACACCCTGTCTTCTCTGTGTCAGCATTTTTGTTTGTAAAATGGATGTCCCTAGGCTGCCGTTGCACTTGCAGGGGCTTGTGCTTGTTTGAGGCTGTCTGAGATCATTAGAGAAAGTGCTCATGGTAGAGGAGCCGCGTGGGTACTGCTCAGGATTTGTGACTGAACAAGTCCAGGTCTGACCACAGACCTTCTGGCAGAAGGGAAGAAATGAAGTAACTAAATGGGAAGATCCCTCCGAATTACTGGAAGGAGGGATCACATGTTATAGATTCGACACCTAGGGAGGACGAATGAGGAGGAGGCGCAGAACCACATAGCTAAGTGGGGCTGGGTGGGAGTGATGGGCTGTGTCAGGCTGGAGAGGTGGCACCCCTATTGAGGGCGACCGTGGCAGCTGCCTCTCAGGAATGTGTGCCTCCTCTTGTGAGGTCTCCCTTGGCTTAGGGCAAGGCCCAATCTGGATGGAATATCTGTGTAAAATCTCTCATGCTTTAGAAAATATACTGACCAAATATACCTGTGCGTCATATGCAGCTCAGGGTCTGCAAAATGCAAACCCCAGGATAGACGGTCCAGAACAGGAAGACAGAAAAACTACTCATGCCCAGTCCAGAGCCTAGACATAGACCCCAGCAGGTTGGGTGACGGGTGTGAACTTAGTACTTGCCCCACCCCTTCTATAAATTCCACTCTTTCATCGACCTGTGTCCAAGAAACATTTAGCACAAGTGGTGTTCTGAGTGAAATTGAAATAACTCCTGATTCCTGGAGCTCATAGTTTAGTGGGAAGATGCTGATCAAGTCCTTTCTCATCTGAGCAGGAAAGTTTGTGTGTGTGTAAGTGTGTCATATGCTAAGAAGGAAAGAAGGGACCCTGGGTTCAGATGGGGTGTTGAGATCTGCAGGGATAGAAATTATTTCCTGTGTGAGAAGATCAGATAGAGGAAAGAACACATACTAAGCTCCATCCGTGTCGAGGCGCCAGCCTGCTGGAGCAGAGAGGCAGGCTAGTGCGCGGGGAGGTGTGAGACTGGCTCGTCAAGAGTAGGACTACTTCCTGCAGGTCTTGCAGACAGATTTAAAGTGATTTTTTTTTTTTTACCCTAAATGTGATGGGAAGCAAATGAAATCTGGCAAGAAACTGTAATGTGGCCATGCACCCTTCCTTGCATTTGGGGCTGATCGTTTTGATTGTGTGTGGGGGGGTTGGGTGGGGAGGAATGCAGAAAGCAGAAGGGAAAGACCAGTCAGAAGGTGGCTTGGCAGCAAACAGCGCAGGCCCTGTGGTAACTGAGCCCTGCTCGCAACTGTTGGGGCCCCATATCCTGGTATGTGTGGGCTGCGGGGTGCGTGGGTTGTGTTTGTCCGGTTCCCTAAGCTCAGTTCTCACCTGGAAGTGACTCCAGGACAGAGGGAAGCCCTGAGGCTTGCCTTTGCCTACGGGGAGGAGAAGCAGAGGTCTGCCTGCTAAGTCTTGGGACCACATCCCCAAGGTGATCCTGGTCTCGCTCAGCTTGAATTGGAGGGGGTTCTTGACTGTGTTCCCCAGGAGTACGTCTGCAGGAACTGCTTCTGAAGGATAAAGCTTTTTTGTTTTGTTTTGTTTTTTACTTTTTGAGACAGGGTTTCCCTGTAGTTCAGGCTGACCTTGAACTCATAGCAGTCTTCCTGCCTCCACCTCCCAAGGGCTGGGATTCCAGGCATGTGCCACCATGTCCAGCGAGATTATTCATTTTGACAGGGGATGTCCATGGATCATTTCTGGAAGGAGATAAAAGTGAAGTGGTCACCAGTGGCTTCTGATAACTGAAAGGTACCTGTAGTGGTCTCGCAGATAGCTCAGGAGGCTCGAGCAAGGCTTTCAGAAGAACCTGCTGCTCCACACACTCGAGGGTTGGCACTGTCTGTCCTCCCCGGTAATAACAAGTTGAACCAGTCAGCCCTGGGCTCCTGCCCCAGCTGGCCCACTGTCAGTTCAGGGAGGTGCATCTCCGTTTAAGTAATTAAAACTTGAGTCCTTTCCTTTGAACTAGCCTCAGCCAAAAATGTCTAGAAGATTCAACTTGTCCCCGAAGAAACCCAGGAATGGTCATCAACTTAATGGTGAAAGTCTAAATCATGGAAGAGTACTTCTCAGAAACTTCTAAAGCAGAGATTTGTAAGTCTTCTCTACAGGAGACAAGATAGAAAATATTTTAGTCTATATAGAACATCAGGTAAAACACAGGATTTTGTATGGGTGTTTACATACCCACCTACAGCTTCACTGTTCAGAGTTAGAAAACTCATTGTTAGCCCACAGACTAAAAACAGGCTATAGGTCAGAATCAGCCTGGGGATCACAAATTGCTGAGCCTGCTTTCAAGGCTGTTGAGATGCCTCAAACCCCTATTTTCAGGTGTTCATTTTCTCATTCATGGCTTCCCCACGAGGGGCTTACCTGGGGGGGAAGATAGTAGGAAGGGCAAGCTGGTTTGTTCTGTGACTTTGGGATGGAGAGAGGGCAAAAGAGCGGCGGGAAGGCGCTGAGTGGGTGCCAGCTCCTTTCCTACCAATGAGGGGGTGAAATGAGACTTTTTGTGGTCAGGATGGGTCTGCTGGGGAGACATTGCCAATGGCAACCCCAGTCATTTCATTCTTGGCTTCTTCTCCTCACACCCACTACAATCAATACCACTTTTCCGGAGACTCCTGACCCCAGAGGACATCAGGCCAGTCTCCAGAACATTTCCTTGCATCCATCTGGGTGACTGTGAACAAGTCGTTTAACCTTTCTGAGCTTCAGTTTTCTCATTCTGTAAAGGGAATGTGACAGCAGCGGCTGTCTGGGGAGGTCTGTGAGGGAAAAGGAAACGATACCTGTGAAATGCATCTGTGTCCACGTCATTTTTCTCTTCGTGCTCCCACTTCTCCCTCCCTCCACTTACTGTCGCTTTTGTGTTTCTGCTCTTCTCTTGGTAAGACTGCAAAAGACGAACAGGAAGGTATGGAAGAGAGCCCTCAGTCAGTGGGCAGGCAGGAGAAAGAGGCAGAATCCTCTGATCGAAAAAACTCCAGGACAAAGAAGGTAAATTTGTCCCAGATACTGGCAGTGATGTCACGTTGGCGTTTTACCCCTCAGGGACTGAGTCTCAGAGGTCCCCATCCTGTCTATGTGCAACAATGTGTCTCAGACCTCACTGGCAATTCCAAGAAAGGCCCACTTACCCCAGGACTTCTGGTGGGAATGGTTTTGCTTGGATCTTGGGGCAGCCTTTATTGGGGGATCTTCACCCATACACTGGCCTGGCCTCACTCTCCAGCAACTGGGCTGCACTCCTACAAGAGAACATGTACCCAACAAGGACTCAGGCTTTAAGAGCCAGGCTCTCAAAATAGACAGGTCCCTTAGCGAGTACCAGGGACCCTGTTTTGGGTATGTAAGCTGGGCCCTGACCTCAGCAGCCAGATGCAGAGATTAACAAAACATCTAGTGCGTTTACTTAATTAGAAAGAGAAACCCAGTTCCAGTCTTCCTGGGCTGGGGCTTCCTTAGCAAAAAGAAATGTCCCTGGAATGTGGCCAGCTTTTTGCCTTTCTGGTTAGGAGAAGCTGATCTCCTAAATGTGGATTGCTGGGCACACCAAGGGAAAAGCTGTAGAAGCGGTTAAGTGTGAAGATCGAAGTTACCTGGGCTAAGAGGGTTGCACCCTCGCGTGAGAGAGAGTGCTAGGAAAAGTTGGTAACCATAGTTACAGTTACTGATACCCCCACATATGAGGAAATAGCTCCAGCAAATATTTAGCATTTATAAGTTAAAACTACTAAGTACCAGGGAGTAAAATTGTTGGTATCTTCTCAAACCTGGTAGGTAAGGGATTGAGGACTACGCTAAGTCCTGTGCCATTTCAGACATTGTCCTCAGGATGAGTCGGTAGGTAGGACGTGAAGGATTCCCACCTGCTCATTACCACGATTGTTCCCAGGGAGAAGGGAAAAGGTCAGGATCCAGTGGAAGAACCAACCTTCTGGAGTGAGAGTCCTCATGGCAGCCTTGTACCTTTTGGTTGAATGGGCTCAGTCACCCTTGATGTCTGTCCTGGAATTGTTTTACAGGAACAAGATTGGGAGAGTGGAAGTGAGGCAGAAGGGGAGAGCTGGTACCCCACCAACATGGAGGAGCTGGTCACGGTGGATGAGGTGGGGGAAGAAGAAGATTTTATTATGGAACCGGACATCCCAGAGTTGGAAGAAATTATGCCCATTGACCAGAAAGACAAAATCTGCCCTGAAATCTGTGCCTGTGTGATGACCCCCTTAGACCTGCAAGTGGCCAAGGAGGTGGATTTCATTAACATGGGAGGAAAGACCATCGGGAACAGGGCTGCAGAAATTAGCCTCAAGTCACCGGGACAACTGCCTTCTGTGTCTGTGAGCTGTTCCGGTGACACGAACGTGGAAGTGCCTGGCCTAAATCTGGATGCTGAGCGGAAGCCAGCTGAATGTGAGACAGGCCTCTCACTGGAGAACTCCGACTGCTATGAGAAGGAGGCAAAGAGAACGGAGAGCTCAGATGTGTGTCTGGCCCCTGCAGCCCAGGAAATGTCTTCCCCCCGGCCAGCAGAGGAGAGGGCCGAGCAGCCCAGCCCCTTTCCTGATGACTGCAAGGCCAGGGGGGACCCCAAAGATGGGCCTTGTGAAGGCAATCCCCAGGAGGAGAAAGCCAGCCCCTCCCCTGAAAGCGACCTCCGCAGTCAAGCTTGCCAAGCAGCGTTGACCGAGGGTAACTACCTCCCCTTTTCTCATGGGTGGTTGGGAGGACCAGACCACTGCTGCCCTCAGAGAGTAGGGGAGGTGCAGGCGGGAGCAAAGCTAAGTGCGCACTCACCTCGTGTGAAAGCTAATGCAAGATGTCGTGTATGAAGGGAGCCCAGCCTCTGAGAGCCTAGTTAGACTGGTAGAGCCTTCAGGCAAATATGGTGAAGGAGACCAGTTGGGAGGCCGTATGTTCTGAGAACTCAAATAAGTTAGATGTCTCTGTATTTATGGGGTCCAGATGGGCTTGGACCACTAAAAGTAGGTCCTTCAGGACCAGCCAGCTGGTCTTACGTGCACAGTGGAGGAACCAACCTCTGGCTGCAATTTCTGTGGTGGGAAGTGAGAAAGGAGTGGATGGGGGAGGAATGGGGTCTTATTAAGGTACATGCTTTGTTTCCCTCTTTCCCACTCAGACCCAGTCAGTTCTCCAGGGTCTGACAGTGATACAAGACTTGCCCCAGAAAGAGCTCTGCCTCCACCAGAGGTGATGTCGTGGCTATGCTCAGCACTGTGACATCATGAAGTAGAGAGTTTAAAATAGTCTAATCCCTGGCTTCTCTGCCAAATGGAAAGTGAGATCCGTCCAGGGCTTGGGGGGAGGGGGGAGGCATAGTAGCCCTTAAGATTCTCATAGTGACAATATCTGGAGATTCATTTTACTGAAAGCTTCAGGCACAGCCAAATTGAAGCAAGACAGACAATAGAGAGGGAAAGCTGAAAACACACATTTCCACCAAGAGTCTTGTAGGTGGCACAAGCGGGAGGTGATCTGGGCGCCCGGGCTTGCCTCCATGTCAAGCTGACCGGAGCTGTTTTTCACCTGCTCAGATTTGTATCTCCATGGAAACCGTGCCATAGACTGCCTGCTTGTTGCTAGAGAAACACTGAGACCCACACTGGGTGGAGAAGCAGGAATAAAGGCAGACTGATGTTTTTACTTTGCTCCGGTTGAACCCTTTTATTTTGCAATATAGGTCTCAACATGTGCCGGTTGTAGCTGGTAGTTTATTAGCTTACCATGGGGCTTGGAGTTCATATTTAATGAGACTGCTTCAAGGGCCTGGAGTGAGAATGGCTCGGCCTTTCGTGTCAGCATCAGTGGTTGTCAGCACAATTTTTTGCTCTTCAACAGTTCCTCTGTTTGCAGAGGTGGGGTGATACCAACTTGGGTGAAGGAGGTGGATCTTCTCAACTGAAGGCATTCAGAGCCCATCCCCCCAGGCCAAGTGCAAAGATTTGTCAAGTTTTCTGGTGTGTGGCATTCTTCTGGCAGCAGAAAAGACTCTTAATTAGAACACTGTGGTTTTAATTAGCAGTCATGGCCCCAGCCTCATGTGATTAAGCAGTCCAAGGGACAGTTCCCAGTCACCAGGGCGGGCAGCAGAAGTACAGGGACCCATGGAGGCTGTGTTTCCTTAGGTTTTTTATTTATTTTTTTTTTTTTTGTCTTGGTCCATGTTTTACAGAAAACTCCAGGTACATGGAGATGAAATCTCTGGATGCACGATCACCGGAATATACCGAAGTGGAGCTGAAAGAGCCCCTTTCTTTGCCTGCCTGGGAACCAGAGGATGTGTTCAGTGAACTTAGCATTCCTCTAGGTAGGTGAAATGGTCTTTCCAGCCGCTCAACTCTGGGAGTTGCCAGTTCCATAACAATTTCTAAGAGCCTTAGAGGGTTCTCTGTCATTCTGTTGTTGTTTTTGATATGTGATACGATAACCTAGAACTGCAAGTTGAGTTTCTTGCAATTTTAATCTCCCATGGTGGACAGAGACTCCACCAGCCTGGAGTAGCACTCTGCCAAAAGCCCAGAGTCCTGCTTTCCCTGTTATAGAATGCATTGTTCTTGCCATATGGAGACTGTGAGTCCTGCCCTTATTCAGGAAGGGAAGCAGAGGCCCAGTGGCCTCCAAGGAGTCAAGAGAAATGAATTTTCATTAAGCCAGATACAGTAGCATATCACTGTAACCCCAGCATTCAGTAGGCTGAGACTCAAGGATTGCTATAAATTGAAGGTCAGCCTGGGCAACTTAGTGAGTCCAAGACCATTCTGGACTACAAAGTGAGACCTTATCTCAAAGCAAACAAACAAACAGACAAATGAATCTTTCGTGCTATGGCTCTTCCTCCCCTCCACGCTCTCAGCTCTTCTCAGAACAATGCAGCATTTCTTCTCTGTGCAGGATCAGCTTCTCTGCGGCATGCATTCAGTGATGCTGAATAGACTTTGTTAGGGGAAGACCAGCCCGTTGATAGAGGGAGCACTGGCCATGGAGAGAACTGGGTCCTTGTCCTTCCTATTCCATCTCTGGGTGACCATGTCCCCTCAGAGAAGCCATTCTTTCTTGAGCCTCAGTTTTCTGTCTGTCATGTGGGATTGGACCAGATGGGTTGTTTTCCAAGAATGGAAATACTGGGGGGGGGGGGGAGGAAGAATACTATTCGAGTCACTAGTACACACTTTCAAAGACGAGACCTGTGCAGATCCTCAGGGTAATGAGAGAGGATACTTGGGAAGCAGTGAGATGAAGCAGGAGCAGCCACGGCTCAGAGGGAGGATGGGGGTGGGGTGGGGTGTCACTTGAGAAAGTGTCACCAACGAGCAGGAAGCCAGTGACTACGTGTGTACTCATTTCTGCCCAGCGCAGAGCTCACCCTTTCCAGCCAGATTTCTCTCTTTTCTTCTCCTTTTAAAACATCTCTCGCTATTTCTTTCTTACATGTGTAACCCTTCTGTAGAGTCATACTGGGGAGCGTATTTTCTTCCGTTTGTTAAAGGACACACTTGTTGCATGGCATCTCCAAAGACAAAAGCTAAACTCCAGAAAAGACAGGCGTTATTTTGAATGGCAGTGGCTGTAGTTATCTTAGACCTGGGGACCTGTGTGATACTCGCCTCTCAGGAGCGACATCAGCAAACACTTGCTGGATGGCGTGACACTGTGCTGGGGAAACTATAGTGCAACACACGTCCCATGTCCTCTGAGAACTCGGATTCTAAATGACGCACACAGAAATTAAGAATGAATTATGCTTCCTTATAACGTGCATCTTCTTTATTATTGTTTTTCACTAAAAAAGTATGAAAAATTATTGTAACAAATCGAAACGATAAGCACCATGTAAAATCAGTTTTAGAGATCTTTTTGCCTGTCTCTCCGCAGCTGCCTGAGGTGGTCAGTGTCATGCCATAGATAATTTCTCTCCTACTAAAATGGAATTGCATGGCACCCTTCGTGTTCTGAGACTTGCTCTTCTCACTAATAGCAGGTCTTCAAGATGAGGCAGAGAACTCACTCTTCCTAACCACTGTAACTATTTCATCATAAAAACTCTGCTGTAAATTGCTGAGTCTTTTTTCTGCTAGTAAGCATTTAGGTTGTTTTATATGTTTGGTTTTTCCATTGCAAAAATGCTATAACAGCTAAACTTTTATTGTAATCACTCACCATACAGACAACATTCCTCGTGCTTTGAATATATTATTTCATTTAACCATCTCGAAAATTTGTAAGGCAGGTATTTTTGTTCCTGCTTAAGAGATAAGAAATCTGAGATGCAAATTCTCAAAGCTAATGCTTGGCAAGAGTAGAACCAGAATCTATATTCTAATAGTCTCTTCTCACCCTCTGGCTCCTGCTGCCCCCTAGATGTGCTGGTTCAGGTACCTGTGTGCTCTTACCTTTCTGCAGGGCAGGATGCTCGCAGGAGTTGTGGGGCCATGTGCATTTGCCTTCAAAACCTTTACAATTTTCACTAATACTTTGAGGGAGAGTTCCCATTCCTATCTCCTTGCCAACTTCATGCTCTTAGTTTTTAATCTTTGCCAACCTGTTAGGGAGGAACATTTTGTTTCTAGACAGCCCTATTAAGGTGCTGCTGGCATTTAATGAAGTACACTTGTTTAAGTGTACTGTTCTTTTAGCTTTGGCATATATATGTACTAGTGAGACCATCACCATAATCAAGGTATCATCAATATGTCCACGACTCCCAAATTCTCTCCATTCTTTCATAGTCCCACACTCCCTGTACATCAGTGTCCAGAGAGCCACTCACATGCTTTCTGTCTCCAAATAATTTGCAGTTTTTTGAGTTTTATGTAAAGGAATCCAACAGTATGTACTGGTTTTGCCTGACTTCTTTCGCTCAACATGAGAAGCATCTGTATGGTTGGGTGTTTTGATGATCTCTTTTCTGGTGTTGAGGAGCACTGCATTGTAAATAGCGATATGCAGCGTTCTGTTTGTCCACGTATGTTGTGGTGGACACTTGGGCTGTCTCCAGTTCCGGCTGTTACTTCAGTTAGCTTAGCTGGTTTGTTCACCTAGGGAATGGAAGTGCTATCTTCTGCATTTAGTGGCTGAGCAAACTGAAGTCTAGAAAGGTGGTCAAGCTCACATGGCAAGATCCCACTGGAGCTCGGGACTACATGCCCTCCAGCGCAGGCAGCAGCGCGGTGTAGGAAACACAATTTCAGAAGTTAGAATTCTGGGTTTGAATCCCATCTCTGCTACTTGATGGTGGGGTGACAAAGTGCAACTTGTTTAACCTCTTTGCTTACATTTCTTCACGTATAAGTCAGACAGTGAAGGAAGCCCATCGTGTTGACTGACTGCAATAGCTGAATGCATGCGCACTTGCATGGCACTGGTGCCCCTAGAAGAAAGTGCTTAGGAAAGGCTGCTGTATCTGTTCGTTCCTGATCCTCTGCTTCCTCTTCCTATGGCGGCGAGTCTTCCCCCTCCAGGGTCGGTCACTCCCGGCCGAGATTTCCATAGAAGTGAGAAACAGTGCTCGGGCTTCGTCCTCAGGAGAGCAGGGAGGTGGAGTGAGTCACAAGGATCCGTGCCAGCAGCTATGGCAGGAAGGCAAATGTGGCTTTAACGATTGCACTTTATAGAGGCTGAGGAGTGAAAGGTCCCAAGCTCTAAAGTTTGTTGGCTTTGGCAGGGTCTCTCGGTGCCACCTGCCACACCTCCCTGTCCTTAAGGCCTCGAAGCTGTGGCGTGGGCACTGTGGTTGTTCTGAGTGAGGTCCCAGCCTTTTGGGCCGCTCTCACCCTGGCTTTTCTTCCCTAATGCTATCTGATTTCTGATGCTACTGAACCTACCAGGGAGAGTTGGGGAGAAAGTTGCTGCCAAACTGGGGAGCAGGTTCTCCTGGTGACCTTGGGAAAGGGTGTCAGGGCTGATGAAGAGGCTTCACCTTAGACATGTGGTTCTGTGAAGACCTATTTGACATTTCCAAGTAAAGAGAAAAGAAGAGAAGACATGCTTCCAAACTTAAATGTATTTTGAGCACCAGGCAAAATGGCAGGTGCTTCCCTACAGCACAGTCTGTGGTGGCATTGTCCTGCTTTGCAGATGAAGAAACTAACCTCCAGAGGCTAAATAATGTGCTCACAGTCACACAGCTTCAGAGAGGGTACTGGGCCTGCCCGAGCCTGGTGCCATTTCCTCTGCACAATGCTGTGGCTTCTAGTCTTTTTCTATGTTATTTTCTACTGGGGAACAGGCAGAAGAAGGCTTTGCTCAGATTAAATCTTGCCCAGAAGCCCACAGACCATAAATCTACCTCCATGGCTGAAAAGGGAACCAGGGCAGCCCAGTCCCTGCTGCAGGCTCTGCAGAGGCTCCAGAGGCAGCTGTACCTTTGCTGGGGTCCCAGGACAGCGACAAAGGTCCTTTGCCCGCCATGCTGCAGGGAGAGCCCCAGGACTCTGTTCCAGGAGCGCAGCCTTGCAGGCTGGCCCCGGAGGCCCCAGACCGGAGACAGGCCAGAGACTGTGCCCTGATCAAAGCCCTCTGGCCATGCTCTCCTTCCCAGCCACCCTTCTCTTGGAGGGAGTGGACCTCAGCTTGCTGTGGAGCAGCAGCCAATAGAAAACTGTTTTGCGGCAACAGAGGAAGAGGCAGGTCTTACTTGCCAGCAACAGGCAGGAGTGTTCGGGAGGTGGAGGGGCAGCCGTTCCCAACAGGACACTTGCCCTCCCATCCTCTGTGGTGACGCTGGGAAGGGGACAGAAGAGGAAGGACACTCAGCCCCCTCTGAGCAGCTTGGCTAAGTGACACCTTGTCACTTCTGGGGACTGCTGCTGACTGCTGAGGACTCAGCCAGCTCTGTGGCAGTGAGAGAAAACCCAGGCCACGGAGCTCTCAGGCCTCAAGACACAACTTAACAAGCCAGGCTGACGGGGCTCTGGGACTCCCTGCCCTGTCTCTGCCCGGGTAAACTGCTCCTGCAAATGACAAGAGGCTTATTTGAAATGGGAAAAGAGACAAGGTTCTAATTACAAGTCCAGGCACTTCTGTGTTGAGACCCAGACAAAGGAGATGTCAGCACCTTCTTCCTCCTCCTCACCCTGGGAGCAGTTTGGGTCAAAGATGCCCATCCTCAGTTCTCAGAGGCCAGAAGCAGCCTGTAATTGCTCATCATGCAGACCCTGTGGGAACACTCCCTCACACCCACCCCGTGATGAAGCAGGTTTGTCCCTGTGCAACTGTTTTTGCAGATGAGGAGGCTGAATGAAGCCAGAGAATTCAGGGAGCCCGCCAAAGTCAACACAAGCCAACCGCCTGCCCGCCCTGTCCCTGATGGCAGTGGAAGCACAGGGCTCCCCGCTGCCACCCTAACCCCACGCCTTCACCCCTCTTGTCTTTCCAGGTGTGGAGTTCGTGGTTCCCAGGACTGGGTTTTATTGCAAGCTGTGTGGGCTGTTCTACACCAGCGAGGAGGCTGCGAAGGTGAGCCACTGTCGCAGTGCTGTCCACTACAGGAATTTGCAGGTAACTGTCAGTCCTCCCTGCTCAGCACCTTTGGGGCTGCAGGGTCCACACATACTCCAGATATCCAGAGTCTCCAGCTTTGCTCCCTCTAGCTACCAGGTCCCAGGCACAGAGAACCCTTGCACACACCCGAACGCACTCCCGCCTGCCTCTGTGAGTCTCTGTCTGTCTCCTCATGGACAGGCTGTTCCGTGTGGTGTCTGGTTCCTAGGAAGTGTCTGTCTCCACTGCAGTAATTAGCACCACTGCACCGGCCTGGCCAGGTGGACAGTGGCTCCAGTTAGGCTGGTGTCCCCCAGGCTCAGTGCAGGGCTGACTCCTTCCCATCAGCCCCAGATGCTTCCAGCCACTCATACTTTTGTTTCCATCCCGCTGTGCAGTAGCCGTGTTTGCTAGAATAAAATCCACAATTGTGTTCCAGTTAAATGTTTGTCCAGACAGCGTATAATTATCACCAGCAAACTAGTTACCAGACAGTGTTCCAGGCTCCGGACATACAGCAACAAAATCAGACCAAATCTAAAAAAAAAAATCAGACCAAATCTCTGTCTTTGTGGGCCTTTTGTTCTAACTTAGGAGATAAGCAATAAACAAAATAAATGCATCATGTCATATATTAAAAGGTCACATATAAAAATATATATTACATTTCATCCAATTTAAGGTGCTATCATCTGTAACTCAACTTTATTTATATGATGCTGGGGATCAAACCCAGGGCCTCAAGCACTCCAAGCACAGACCCCATTGTGAGTTACATCCTAGGCTAAGACATTTTTTGTTGGTACTAACTAGAAATGCTGAAAGATAAATGAGACTCTGTAAATTATAAAATACCAGTTTGATTTCACAGATGTTAATGTTTTAAGAGGAATTGATCAACCATTTATCCAGAGTAATAAGTTCTGTAGTGCATAACTCACTTGATATTGGTATATTTGTATATTTATATTTGCAATATGTTTATATAAAATATGGTATATGGTTTTCATAATTAACTTCTGGCACAGGTAGGGTGTGTCAGAGGCAGGGTTGACCATTGTGAGGTATCTCCTATTTTTACTGTAAAAATCAGATTGGTTTTTGTTGTTTGTTTTTATTTTTGGTACCAAGGATTCAACTCGGGACCTTGTGCTTATAAGGCAGTCACTAGAACCACTAAGCTAAATCCCTGGCCCTAGAGTAGTTGTTTTGACAAGGTTCAACTCCAGAAGTCCTGTGGGGTCTGTGCTCCAATTCCAGGGCAAGCATTACTGTTAGAATTAAGCCATTAGAGTGACTGATGCAGTGGTTCTTAACCAGAGGTATGAACTAGAATGGGCAGTACTGAAGAAGTCTGAGTGAGTCCTAGGCCGGATATGCAGTGGGCTGGGGAAAGAGGCAGGGATAGGTAATTTGAGCGAGTTCTCCCAATGACAAGAACGCAGACCTGGGGCCAACTCTCTTGTCTTACACCTGAGGAAACTGAGACTCGGAAAGAAGTTGTGTCATTTGTGCAAGGCCACGCAGATGGTAAATTACTGGGCCCTGGACTGGATCACCTGATTCTTAATCATTTTCCTCTTTTTACTCTCCTGGGCCGTCGTGGAAACTGAGATGCATGTGTTGCGGCCCGGATTACTGTTTGTAAGAGACTGTCCTGGGCCCTGCTTGGCTGTGCTGGAAGTCAGGTCATTCAAGCTTCTCAGCTTCCCTCTGGAGAGCAGCTGCTCTGTTTCCAAGGCAGCCGCAGGCCCTGCCTGTCCTGGGTCGGGAGGCCTGACTTGGCCAGAGCAAGAAGTTCAGACTGAGGACACTCAGTGAACCCAGAGACATCATCCCTCCACGCCATGATGGAGCCCCTACGTGGCAGGGCTGGAGGGACCTGGAGGTCACCTGACCCTGACTTCCTGACTTCCCAAATCTTTTGTACCAGTTGGCATCTTTTTTAAATGCAGCTTCCTGGGTTCCCTTACTACCTGCTGCCTCAGTATCTCCAGGCTGGGCTTTGCATTTTGACCAAGCTCTGAAGACTTGCTGTGAGAACCATTTTTCTCTACAGCATTCTCAATGGGCTAGATGACACCTAAGGTTTGGCTCACAGCCCTCATGGTCCTGTCACTGAGTTAGAAGAGTTCAGCCTTGCTGGGGCTTTGACTTTTTTCCCAGGCAGTGGAATGCACCGTGTTCTGGGCTCCTAGGCCAAGCCCCTGGCAGACTCTCCCCCACTTAACTGGCCAGTGCCATTACTGTGACCCTCAGACGCCTAAGGTGCAGACATCGGCTGAGGCCTGCCTTCGGCCAACCTCAGTTCAGGTTTCGAGGGTGCTTCCCAGAGAGAGTTTCTGTTGGTGGCCTTGACAGGATGCCTCTGTCCCACACAGCCTACCCACCTTGCTCCAGACTGCCCTCCCGAGCAGCGAGGGATTCAGGCCAAGCAGCAGGTGCTGGCTGACGCCTTCGTCAGGCAACTTGTAAAATTAGCACCCATCAGGCACTCTGGAGCTGGGGTTTGGGGGTCACCCTCCGAGCAGGGAGCAGATGAAGGCGCCTCTGTACTCTCTGAGCAACCTGTGCTGTGCCTTGCAGCTGGTTGTGGTCATGTGAGTCCCGAGGGGAGTGACATGGCAGAGCAGGTGTAGCTGCCTGGTCGGAGAGCGGCCGGTCTTGAGTGTGCTTTCAACACTGCTGCCTCCCAGCCTCCAGCAGTGTTGTGCCATGGTAGCTGCTACTTCCCTCGCTGCATATATGGCAGAAATATTCAGTCATTTGCCTGCCGAGCAGTAGGACTTGAACCTGGATCATCTAATGAGAGAATCTTCAATCTTAACAGCTGTGTTGGACCTAACCCTTCTCATCCATTCAGTGCTCTTTCCACGGGGCCTTTCCAGCGCAACCAGAAGACACTGAATCCCAGCCTTTCCCAGGCCTCTTGCTGCACTGACCCAGGGCAGGTCCAGCAGGCCCGCCATGTGTGGCTGAGGGCCAGTCTTAGCAGGGAGTGCTCTGTGAGTGATGTGGCAGCCCCCAAATAGACAGCAGATGGCCATTTGAAATCCCTCGAAGGGCCTGCAGGGCTCTCCCTGACTCCGCAGCCTGCCCTGCTTTGGCACGGTGGGCTGGTGTGTGGCCCTGCCCTCCAGCTGGGCTCTGTCTGCCTCTCCCCATAGACGTGCTGCCTAAGGACTGGACTCTGTGCAGAGCCACAGGAGTTGATAGTTGCATGACTCAGCCGTCAGCTGCTGGAATGTGCTCGGCACAGATGAAGGCTGTGGAGGTTGTGGCTCTTGTCAGTGTCTAGACCTCCTGCTTTCTCTACAGAACACTCGTCTTATTTGTAAACCAAGTTAGTGGGGTCCTGGAGTAATCAGTGAAAGACAGTGGGCCACCTGGTGGGCCCATAAGTCAGGGGCAGGGCAAGGCACACCCCTTCCTTGACCCCCACTGACACCTCCCGCCTCCTTTATTCCTTTGTCCCCACAACAGAAGTACTTGTCCCAGCTGGCCGAGGAGGGCCTGAAGGAGACGGTGGGGGCAAGCAGCCCGAGGCCCGAGGACAGCGGAGTGGTACCACACTTTGAAAGGAAAAAGGTCTAAACAGATGCCGCTGGAAGCTAGAAGAGGAGGCTTGCAGAGGTGGGGCCTGCGTGTCTAATGCAGAAGAGGAATGAAAGCCAGGCGGGGTGTGTGGCTTGGGTTTGCTCTGAGACTCAGTAAAATACCTCTGAGCGTCTCCAGGAGCCCAGTCGACCTGGTGCGTCAGGCCTACGAGGGCCGCCATGCTCTCTCTCTCTCTCTCTCTCTCCTTCCCCTCTCTCCCAGAATAGAACCTTTCTTTCACTGTGCTTTTTTCTCTCTTCTCTCCTCTCCTCTCGTTCCCTCTCCCTCCTTCTGTGCCAAGGATCATAAAATCTAACTTCTCAGGGATTTCACAGTGTTTGAATTCTTGATAGGATTGAACAGGTCAGGTCTGGCTGTGTCACGCAGGAAGAGGTTTAGTGGAAACTCTGGGTCTGAGAGCTGCTTCACTGACTCCGCAGCTGATTCTTAGCCTGGCACCCAAGTGTCCTGTGTGTAACACTTGTGGGGGAGCTGAGGTGGGCTCTGCGGACCTGAGAGAATCAATGGCAGAAGTGGGGAGTGGTTTCCACATATACTGCTACATCCAGCTGGACCCCACCTTTATGAAAAACTCCTAGTTTTTTGTTTTGTGGGGGTTTTTGTGGGTTTTGTTTTCTCAGATAGAATCTTGTTATATAGTCCAGGCTAGCGTTGAATTCACTAAACTGGTCTTGAACTCACAGTGATCCTCCTGCCTCAGCTTCCTGCTTGCTCAGATTGCAAGCATGTACCACCACACCCGGCCAGGAAAACTCTCAATTTTAGTATCTCTTGATAGAGAAAGAAAAGAGCCTCTCATTGTGGAAGCTCTTATAAGTGCCGCCCAAACTTATTTCCTTGCTCTCGATTCCTGGAGGTGTTAGGATAATGGTTTTTGTATAGATTCATTTTAGGTAAAAATAAGAAGCGTCTTCTCCCTGCAGCTAAAGCAGCCGTTGGTGTGGGCTTAGGCTGGCTATTGCCCTCGGCAGCTGGACACACTGGCTGGAGACCCACAGTAATAAGGAGGTGGCGTCTTTGGCTTCTCCTTTGCACTTGCATGGAGGGCAGGCAAAGACTTCCCAGTGAGATGGCTTTAAAATGATCTCTCAGGGGGGAGAAGCTAAGAAGATGCAGCACTGCAAGGCCGAAGGGCAGTATGGGAGCACTGGCCATGGACTGAGGGCTGCTCAGGGCTGACCACACGTGCAGACTTGGATGTGAAAATGTCGTGAAGAGCAGAGTCCTTATCTCTCATAAGGATAGAGGCCTCAGGCGTGACACTGGGGCTGCTGGCTCTCGGTTTGATACTCCAGCAGAAGGAGCCAGAGTTGCTGGAAGAGCTGAGGGTCTGCCAGACTTAGGAGTGGCCCCAGGAAAGCCCAGTGGAGCCTGCTGCTGCGTCTGTGAACTGAGACTCCCTGGAAGGCGCCCACCCTCTGTGGGTTAGCTGGTGAAAAATAAAACAAGGAGAATGGACATCTCCGTAAGTGCAGATAGGCCTCGGGCCCGCCTGTGTGGGCTTGTTCTGCATCTCGTTCTGCTTGTTCTGACCTCTGCACCCATGGAAGAAGGACAGAGAGATCAGCACGGACATCGGTCAGTGGGGAAACCGAGGCACAGGCAGGAAGCAAAGGCAGAACCCAAAAGGATCGTGGGTCCGCCTTGAAGCCGATGGTCCCTGACAGGAAGAGAACACTTGAGAAGCTGTGAGACGGAAGTGAGGGCAGTATTAGAAGAAGACAAGCCAGTCTGGACAGGTGTGCTGAGGAGAAGCCAGGAAAGCAAGAAACCTGAGCCCCTGTCATGTGTCCCGGGGCCTTGGGGAGACTGAAGATGGGGGCGCAGCCCAGCCTGCACCCTGGTGGACTCCACAGGTCACCCGGCATTCTGCTGTGCCTCCTCCGTTTCACCCCGTGTATCTCTGGCCCCAGTGAGGGGAGCTCTGAGACTGTGCCTGGCTGGGAAAAGCCTACCGCCTCCATCCGAGCCTTGAACTGCCTTATGAGAAGCTGCCAGCTCTGTCCCCGAGTAGAGTGGAAGCAGACCTCATCGGCTCCCATCCCTTTCCACCCCAGCAGCGTTTCCACAGAAACCCAGACCACCGAATTCCCAAACTATATCATGGTTCCCTAGCTGGTAAATTGACCTTCACTTTAAAAAGCCGGGAAAGCCCCAGGAGGGAGAGAGAATCGGCTGCATTCCACCACAGCCTTCAGATTAAAACCATCAGAGATTCTATACATGTGTGTCTATATACATATATACATATTTATTTTTATTTATTTTTATACGATTCCATTGGTGTGGCCCTTCACTGACCCTATAATCTGCACTTTTTATCCCTATGTGTGTCACACAATGCAGTGTTAAAGGCAACCAGGAAAATACTGATTTCTATCTTTTTTTTTTTTAAAAAAAAATCTTTTTTTCTTCAGTTTTTTTTGGACAAACTTTTCAAACTGTGTCCCCTAAAAAGTTGCTTGAAAGCAGTTGCTACCTTGAGCAACAGATTCATTTGCACCCTGGGTTGATGTGACAAAAAGCCTGTGAAAATGTCTTTTTCATTGTCAATACCTGGGATGAGTGTATCACACAATTCTCCTGAAGAATTTGTTGAACTTGACGGTGTGAGTAGCAGCCATTAGTATCAGTGTTTCCTTTCCTTGAACAGTCTGAGATGGTGATCGATTAGCTTATACTTGTACTGGACCAGTTTGTTCTGCAAGTTGAGGAGAAAAGGAAAAAAAAAAAACTAGTTAATTTAAATTTGAACTTGTAATTTGAGTGTCTTATAAATTGTTATGCGTTTCCTGATCTGTATAACTGACCACAAAGTGTTTGTTTTTACAAAAGAGAAAAAGATTTTTAATAAAGAGAATTTGAAAGCTTGTGAGTGAGTGGCCGTGTGTCATGCAGTGGTCCCTTGCCATTTGGCGGGGGACACCTCACTGAGCAGAAAAGTTGAGACTTGCTGCTGCTCCCACTCTTAGACGTTTTAAAAGCTTAAGTGGTGAGTTGGAAACAGCCTCCGCCTACGACTTGGGTTAGGAAAGAGAAGAGAACAGGAGATCCTCAAGGGAGCATCTGACAGGAGACTGAATTCGGAAAAGCCAGGGAGAAAAACCTTTTGCCTCTTACAAATCCCTGGCCCAGCTCCTCCATTTCTAGTGAGGGAACCCCATTGCCCTGGCCTGATTCAAGACAGGCCACATCTGGTGGCTCTATCCCTTGGGACATGGAGACCTGACGGTCAGTGCTGTAGTGGGCATAGCTGGTCCAAGCAGTGACTGTCTCTGCGAGCCCTGTGGTGCCCTAAGACGAACTTCCTTGGATGTGAAGAGGATGATGACATTAACCACCTCCAGGGTTAAGGACATCTCCGGTGAGTGTGTTTGGTATGTTACAGGGCACCAGACCTTGTTTTTGCGATCTGTCATTTCAAATTTCAGGACCTCTACAGTTCTTTCGCAATCATTTCTTCTAAGAAAACAATGTCTAACTCCTGGGCCCAGTTGGCCAGTCCTTTAATGGCTCCAAACCTTCTCTGGGCCCTTCCCTCTTGCTGGCAGTGCTCCTGAACCAGCGGGGAGGGCAGGGCAGCCTGGGGCCCAGAGGGCAGAGTGGGGCCCCCTCTAATTACAGGGAGCAGATTATAGATCTGAAGAAAGTTCCTGCTGAGCATGTTGCAGCCTGCTGCCCCTCCCCCACCCCTCCTTATAGTGGCTGTCCACCCCAGGGCTGAGCTCAGGCCTCTAGTTACCAAACAGCAGGCCTGGGAAAATGTCCTCGGCTGCAGCTGCTCTCTGTATCCAGCTGGGCTAGAGCTCAGGATGCAGGATGCCTGGGGGAGGGCCTTGCGCCTGGTCCCAGTATGTCATCTACATGGCCCGGCTCTGGAGGACACCATCCATGTTGTACATCATAAAATGCGGTGTTATGGATAGATTAGCTAGGCAGATATATTATAGGCAGTCAGATACAGCCAGATCCTCAAGAGAGTCAGGACAAAGGTGAGCCTTCTTCCATGGCTGCACCGGAGATGCATCAGTTTAAAACCAGGCCTGAGGATAAAGACAAGATGACCAGACCTACCTACTTCCTCAGAGAACAAACACGGAGCCTAATGAAGTCTAGATAGACAGCAACCACCCTAGTGGGTGACCAGAGACCTCTAGACCCAACTTCCTAAGAGAAGCTTTGTCTTTTCCATCCACACTTGTTCATGACGTGTTTCTCAATTGGACCAGCACTACCTAAGTGGATGGTCATGGCTCCGGCCCACATTGTACCCATGTGTGATTCATCTTATACAACTCCTCTGTAAACGTGATCCCCGGGCTATCCCCTCAGGTCCCCTCCTGCTGCTCAGGAGCTTTCCATCAATAAATATCTTCCCACTCTGAACCTCCATTGTTCCAAGGACTGATTCTTTGATTTCTAGAGAACAAGAACTCGGGGTATAATACAGATAGCAGGTTGGGAGACACAGTATTTCACATTTCATCTCCAGTACTGTTTTCTGTAACAGAAGCCCCTAGAGTCAAGCAGTCTTGCACTTGTGCCCCCGTGTCCAGAGAAGCCCATCTGCTGTCTGATGTCCCTGTGGCCGTACAGCTGGGCTCTGAGCCAGTCCTCTGGGCTGGAGCCCTGACGCCCAGACCCTTCCCTGTGCCCACACCTCTCCCAAGGGGTCAGCTCCAGATTGTCGCCACCTGGCTCTGGCCGGACCCAGACACCGGCTTGTTCCTCACGGTGCCCTCTAGGTCTGACCACTGTCATGCTGACCTTGGCCCGTCTGGACTGAGACTTTTGTTCTTTTGGTTCTTGAATATCAAGAACAAGGATTGACCGTTCACCTAGGAAATGATGAGGCATCTGGCTCACTCCCGACAGCTCCGTATTCCTTTCCTACCATGGTGGCCTCACAAGACGTCAGTCTCAAGTGGGATTTGAGCGCATAAGAGCCTTGAGACCGCTAAGCCTTAGTCCTTCCTCTTCCAAGAGAAAAAAGGACCCAGAGAGAGGAAGTGACTTGCTTACGTAACACAACTTAGGAGGCTCTAAACCTCCCAGGTAGTTCTGCGGGGGCCATGGAAGAGTTTAGCCTACACAGGTAGATTACGACGTCCCAGGTCTAACTCTGCCTGGACTTTGATTCTCAACAAGTATTCAAGACACACTCCTGATCCTCATGTTTTGTGTGTCTCAAAATCACCTGGAGAGCTTGCTCAAAATACAGGTTCCTGGGCCCGGGCGAGCCCAGGCACTTGCTTCCTAGTAAGCATCTGGGGTGACCTCGTGGAATGCACTGATCACAGTCTAAACATTTCCATTCTAAGTGCAACTGGGGACTTCCCCAGCAGCTCCTAGAATAGAAGAGCATTTATTTTGCTGGGTGGAGGAGGGTGCAGAAGAGATGAATGGAGACCATTCAAGGCAGAGGAGACTCTAGTGTGAAACAGGCTTGAGAGTAGGAGATAGAGGAGAGGGGACCAGCCTGACCACAGCAGGTGGAGCCATGTCATGTGCCTGGGCTTCGGGCACATGGCAGGATGCCTACTTTCTGCTCTTAGGCAAGTCAGCTTTCTGGGGCTGTCTTTGTCTTCATCAGTGGCTGGAATCATGGCTGCCATGGGCCCAAGGAAGGCTCCTGAGATCTGGTGAGATCCCAGCTCTTGCAGACAGAACTGTGCAGAGCCAGCGGTCCTACTGGGAGACTTCTGGATCCTTCTGGCATCAGAACTATGGCACTATCAGCAAGGGACCCTGAGGTCTGCACACTTTCTCTCCTATCTTGCATGAGCCATTACCATTTTTTTTTTTTTTTTTTTAGGGGGAAACTGGGGATTGAACTCAGAACCTTGTGCTTTCCAGACAGCTGTGGAACCACTAAGCTACATCCTGGCTTCTCATCACCAGTATTAGTCCTGCTTATTTTGAGCCTGTCTTTGTATCCCCCCTCCCCCATGTGCAAAAACTGCAGAGACATTGTCTCTTGGCCTCTTCACAGTGCAAATGAGGAAAATAAGGCTCAGAGAGACACAGTAGTTTGCAAAGGGTCAGACAGGCAGTGGACAGCAGAGTTAGATTCTGACCCAGGTCCAGATGGCTCTTCCCCTGCCTGTCTCAGGTTCAGGGTCATCTTCTGTTCTCATATCTTCCTAAAGCCCCGAGAATCTGGCTACACCAAGATCATCCTAATTTAACTGGATGTAAATTGTTTGTGACACCCATGTTAGTTATTAAATTGTAGGAGCTAATCTCATAAATACCTCCCTTTCCTAGAAAGTAGGTCAAGGACCCTTTCCCCTAGAGGAAATAGAAAGAAAGGCCAATGGAAGTTTCTCTCGGAAGATTTTGTCTGGAGAACTGGGTCTCTGGGGAAGAGAAGGAGGAGGGACCCTGAGGACTGCTCAGCCTCCTTTGCCTCAGGCGGGGGAGGAGAGGAAGCTTGTGCTGTCTACTCTCAGGGGATTTGGAGTAGAGAAGTGTGACCGAAAGGGGATTTCCCTGGGGCTGGAATGCTAGCCATGCTGTGCTCTTTCTGCCTCTCCTTCCTAATTAAAAATTGATTGTCTATTAACCCACCTCTTTTCCATAAGAAGTCAAAATTATATACAACACCTACCAGGTGTGACTAGATTAAGCTAACAGAAAAGTTTTATACAATGGCTTGAAGAAGATTGAAGGCAGTAAGTATGTAATATGCAAAGGCTGACGGAACCATAGTCAGTGAGTGTGAGACGGGACTGGAGCCAAGGCAAAGAGGGAGCGGAGATCTACCACACAGTTCTCTGGCTGATAGGGACAGCAGAGAGTTCTGTGGACTGTACAAGTAATGGCCTGTGGGCTCCGCAGAGGTAGACAACAGTCCCACACGGAGAGGGCAGCATGGACCCCACTCTGGGCAGAACAGAAAGTTGGCCGTATACCTGTGTGAAGTGGTTCCTGATGTGGCTGGCACCTCCCGCTGACCTGACAGTAAGTACCCTGGCCTGGGATTGTGGCTGCACTTGTCTAAGTCTGTACAAACCACTCAGTGTCCATCTCCAAGGGGATGAGGCCTTTCCCTCCCTCCCCACACCCTGTCCTAACCCTGGAGTGATGTGATCCCTGTTACCATCCCCAGCCCAAGCAGGAAGCCTGCCATTAGGCACACACCCAGCACCTCAGCCTAGGAGGGCAGACTGCTAACTCTAGGGCCGGCTCTCCACCCTCCTGGCCCTGGGTGTTCCTTGTAAGCTTTAGTTTGGCTCTCAGCCTGCCCTACTCAGCCCTCCTGGCCTCACCCCTCCCCCTCAGATCATGTTTCCTTGGTTCCTAACCAGGCCCTTCCCATCTCCTGGGTTTTGCACACGGTTTTCCTACTGCCTGGAATGTCCTCCTTTCTCATAGCTTGGAATTAGGATGTCTTTAATGTTCTCCTTAACTGTTGCCTTCTTTATGAGGCCCTCCTTAATCCTCCCTGGCGTCCCCAGGCACTCCTGCTCCCTCATTCTGTCCCAGAACACTGTGTATCCCTGCCCCAGGCCGCATGTGCGTGCACGTGCATGCATGTGCACACACGCGCACACACACGCCCCTCTTCATGGCCCTCATCGAGGTGCCTTGTGATGTGTTCATAGATTTATGTCTACAGCAGTCACAGAGGATACAGGGGCAAGGAGGGTGTCCTGCTTCTCAGCCCAGCATGGAGCCAGTGTTGGTGGATCTTACCCCTCATGCCTGGGGCCTGCCTCAGCCTGAGGCCTCTGCCTAGTCACTAGGCACCATGAGGATTAGTCCAGCTGCCGGGTTGTAGGAGCCGGATGGGTCCCGGGACCAGGGCCAGAGAGTATCCCACCCACCTACTGCCTTTCCCCTACCCGTCCTTCCTCCGTTTCATCCCTTAACTCAGGGCTAAGAGTGACTCTGGTTGGTTACAGAGCCCACTTGTATTTCCCCAAACTCAGTCTTTTCATAGCCAGATCCTCCTGTGCCCCAGGGTCCATCCCCTCCCCAGACCTGTCTGTCCTCACTCTGCACCCTCACCTAGCTCAGCCCACTAGGTTCTCCAGGACCTTCTCAGGTAGAGCTGGGAACAAAGCAGGGGTTGTGGCAGTTGTGTCAACACTGGTTGGATAACCTAGATTCACCCTGCACCTTGGAAGCCACACCCATGCACCTGATGCCCACATCTCACTGATCGTCCTACAGACCTGGGGCTGCAGGGAGGCTCCTGGCACCCTCCTCTCCAGCACATAGAAGGCACCAGCAGAGTGGTGTTGGGGCAGGGGCTCAGGGGCAGAGAGTGGAAGAGACAAGGAAGAGAGGCCTTGGTCTGGATTGATTGCACTGGCCAGATGATTAATAATTAAACCTGACATGGTCTCAGGGACACACACACCCTGCAGCCAGGAATCATCAGCAGAGGCTGAGAAAGCCTCTGAAGCCCACAAGGGGGTGGGGAGGGGGGCCCAGGGAACTCTGCCTCTTAGACTCAGGGCCTCCTGCCTCCTGTCCACTCACCTAAGATCTACATCTACACATCTTCCCAAAGGAAGACTTTCCCCACTTTCCCCACAGTCCCTGATTTCTGAGCAGCCCTGGGTCATTCCTAGGATGCACCAGGCTTGGCAGGTCTGCCCTGGGGTAGGAAGTGTAGATCAGATGGGACTTCAGCTGCACTTATTACCAATTTCTCTTACCCTGTTGAGCCATATGTGGTATTTGTCTTTGCAGTACCCCTTCTCTTCTTTTTCTTCCTATGAGAAAATCATTACTATTTACTGAAACCCATTCTGCAGGACTTGGGGGTTGTGACAGTCTTGTTGGCAACTTGATTAGCCTTAGAGATCAGTACATGTTCTGGACATGTCTTAGCAGGCCAGGGGGACTATATCTGGTCCTTAGCCCCTTCCTCTTAGTGCTGTTCTCCTCCGCTCTGCTTCCTGGTTGCCATGAAGTAAACACTTTGCTCTACTTACTATGCCCTCTGCCATGACGTTTCTGCCTTGGAGACAGCTGGCTATGGACCGGATCCTCTGAAATGCTGAGATAAATGTCTCCTCCTTTAAGTTGTCGGTGTCAGGTATTATTCCCAGGTCTAATCAATCAGAGTACTTTGACCTCTTCACCATAGTTATTGGTTCAGGGAAAGAACCCAACCCAAATGGGGCCACAAAATCTTTCTCATACTTTTGTCAGAACCATCCAAAAGGAAACGTACTAATTCTGAGGTTGCCGGCTATATTTTGGTAGTTTGCCAAGAGCACTATGCAGTTCTCTGCACAAGGTCAGAACTGTTTTTATAGTTATACTGAGTTTTATTTGCTTTTTTCACTAGATTGACATTCATGCTGGTGGTGCAAAGACAATAGTGAGTGGCATATTTGCTATTCAGTGGAAAAAAAGCCAAGAGCCAAAGTTCTGTGGGTCTTTTTCTGCAGTGGGTCTTTTTTTTCAGTGGTAGAGTGTAACTGTGTGTCCCTTGTCCTGGTCAGGCTCAGCTCAGGAATCGAAACCTAGTTGGTCTCAAGCTTGGTAAACCCTGTGCTGTCCAGGTTTTGCCCTGTAGTTACGGAAGTCTTATACTCCAGTCATACAACAGCAGGGTACAATAGACACAATGCCTATGTGAGTGTTCTCACTTCTGGTCCCGTCAGTTACCACTTGTGAAAGGACGCCACCATGGTTAAGACAGCCAGAGAGGATTGCATGCTACATCGCCCTCCCTCGGATATCTACACACTAAAGGGGAAATCTACTCACTAAAAGTTCTAAAGCAACCTGGTTACTTCATATAACTCTTTTTATCCCCAATTGTTTTGTCTTTAATCATTTAAAATTCATTCTTGACAAGGAAGTTGGCACCACATTTCCATGAATTCTACATCCATAAAATATGGATCAGTAACATGTGAAAAGTCATATCAATACTAAATGTGCACAGACATTTTTCTTGTAGTTATTCCCTAAACAGTATATTACCACTATTTACATAATACTGATATTGTATTAGTTATCATAAGTAATCTAGAGATAATCAAAAATATATAAAAGGTTGAGTGTGGGTATCATTGTCTCATCCTGGGACAAAATACTTGACACCCCCCACTTAAAGGAGGAGGCATTTATTTTGGCTTGAAGTCGCAGAAGTGTCAGCTTATGATTGGCAGACTCAAGTATGGAAATGGTGTGGTGGGCGGCCTGCCCAGGAGGAAAGCTGCCCAAGTCCTAGCGGCCAGGAAGCAGAGAGAAGAGAAAGGAACCGAGGAGGGAGAGGTCCCCTTCTTGGCCCCTTCTCCCAATAGCTCTTTCAGCCATAAACCCATCAGTAGCTTAATGCGCCACCAATGAGTATAGTGCCCCACGATTCAGTCATTTCCAGAGCCTCACCTTTGAGGACTTTAGTTTTGGGGGCTATTTCAGACCCAAACCCTAACAGGAGATTTTATGCAGATGTGCTATTTTACATAAGGGACTCCAGCATTTGTTTGTGGACGGGTGTTCTGGAACAAATGCCTTGTGGATCCCAGGGGTTGATTGTGCTGTCAACCCTGTGAGAACATGGACTATTTTATTTTCTGCAGCGTGTTCAAGGCCTGGTGTATGTCCAGCACATCACAGATACTTGAAAAGTTTGTTGAATCAATTAATGAGTCAATGAATAATTGCTCTCTGATCTCTTTAGGACTGTCTGTATTTACAAAAGTGAGGTCCTTGTAATGCATTATTTATTTTCTTTTGCCAGCACTGAGCTCTGTGCTATGGTCCATTGTCTTCCCAAAATGCAAGGAGACTTTAGGATGCAATCAGATTTTTGGTATTTAAATCTGTTCCCTGTGTTGGAAGCCCCTGGGCAAACAAAACTGTTTCCAATTATCCCAGTCTCTTGCAGGCCTCCTCTCTTTCTGTGGTTTGAGCTGGAGATAAACCGCAAGCAAGTCCTTCCCAGCCGTTTTCCTGCCGTTGACAAAGAGCTAACACCAGCCCTGGAAAAGGAAGGGCCTAGAGCAGTTCTGACTCCATTCTGCAGTTCTGGCTGGTTGAGCAATAACGGAGCCAAGGGAGCGCTTCTGCGGAGCTGTCGGCTTCAGCCTCACTTCCCTTTTCAAGAAGGGTCACCAAGGCAGGGAATGAAAATGTCTTGAAACCCTAGGGTTTTAGAAAAATACAAGATTTCGAGGACAGTGGAAAAAGAAAGAACGAGACTATCTTATTTTCTGTTACCCTGCAAAGATTGATAAACGATAGCCTGAAGCCAACTCCAACCCACTGCCTATTTTTATAGTGCCTGCAAGCTAACAATCATTTTTAAAGAGTATTTTATGGCATGTGCAAATTATGTCATTTTCAAACATAAAATCTTGTTACACATCAGCACGAACAGATGAACATTTGCAATAGATTTTAATGATAGAAGACACTCTGAATTCCAACCAAGCACAATATTATTCTGCACAACAGCGTTTTGTCCCTCTCATTAAGAACCCTGTATTACCAAAGAATTGCATTATTGCTGTCATTATATTCTGATCTTCATTAATGAGTCTTATAGACATTTCTCTTTGGCTTTTTATGTAGCCACATAAGACCCTCAATTGTGCATAAAAGCTAAAGTATGTACTTGCTCATCATTTACAGAAAAGTTCGCCGAGCCTGCTCAAATGAACTGACATCAGCTGTCACGCAGCAGCGAGAAGGGAGTCCTTTCTTCTGGTATCAGGCACAGATCCTCACGGGAGCCATCTGTGTACGAGACCCTTCGCGTGTTCCCTTGGTGGACAGAGCCTCGGGGAGCTGACAGAAGCAGGTTACTGGAGACTGACCAGCCTGTGGGGGGAGGGGGAGGAAGATAAGTCAAAGTGATTTCTGACAGCTTTAGAATTTTGAAATGTGTCTGTCAGCTTGTCAGTAAGTCACCTTGGCCATGGCTACCCGAAGGGCTCTGAGCAGTTCTGGAAAGGCTGTACACGGAAGGCTGGATCAGGTAAGTGCCACAAGACCAGCAGAGGAGAGGCCAAGTCCAGAATGTCAACCAGGATAGGGTGGTGCTGTCATGTTGGTTTGGGCAAGAGGCCAGAGGGTTAGCCAAAAGCACCAGCACATGAAAAGGGAGGGGGCTTGGGGCAACCCTGCCCTGAACTACAGCCACTTTCTCATTCCACGCAGCGGATGGCTGATGTGGTACCTTCTCAGCCCAGTAGGGGTGCAGGGTGCCTCAGTAGTTGACAAACTTTATTCTTTCAGTATTCACCCAAAAAGTCAAATGCAGAGGGGTGCAAGAGATTTGTCCATGTACTACAGACTCATAAATCCAGTCAGGGCCTGGATCTCACAACAACACCCCCCGTGAGTCCAGCTGGAGGCTTCGAGCCCTTGGCAGTGTCTCATGCAAGGATCTGCCCTGAGAAGGCCCAAGGGTCAGTGGCGGAAGCCAGAAAGTCTGTGCCACCTGGCTAAGGGATCTGCACTGGAGCCAGGAAGCAACACTCCAGGTGAAGACCGGAGCTCTCCTGAGAAGAGCAGCAGTCATGCCCAGAAACAGCAAGCCCTGAGCACATCCCAAGACAAAAACGGCCGGACAAGCTCCCCTAAGATAGTCAACAGGGTGCAGTCTTCCCTCCTCTTCTCCCTTGTGCCACTGGCAACAGTCCTCTGGTGGGGCTTTCACACCCTGAACCAGGCTGACCTGGTTCATCTGATGTTCCCACTCAAGCTGACCATTAATTAATCCACCACCTAGATAATCTCGGTCCTTTGAAAGTAGGGCTGCTGGATTAAAAAGTACATAGTTAAAGTTCTCATAGATTCTACCAATCTTCCTCCAAAAGTTGTGCCAAAAGATCTTTGCTCCAGCAGTGTTCAAAGGGCTCATTTCCATGCATCTTTGCAAACACCAGATCCTGGCCTTTTCACATGTCCCCTACAACACTAAGGTTGAACATCTGTTTGTGTTTGTTGCCCATCTGCTTTTCTTCTCTGACTTTTTTCTGTATATCCTCTGCCCATTTCTGTTTGGATGTTTGAGTTGTTCTTACCTGTAGGAAATTCTTGTACATTAAGCATAGACAGTAGTCGGTCTGAAGCAGGTACTGAAGAGGTCTGAGCTTAATATGAGGGTTATCAATCCTCTGCCTGTTAAGTGTTGCTCATATTTCACTGAAGTCTACCATTTTTGAAAAACTATATCTATGCTGCCATTCGTCACATAGGAGTTCAAAATATTCCAGTATTCAAATCTGTAATTTTTTTCATTATGGCTTCTGGGTTTCCTGTGTTACATAAGCATGGTCCTCATCCTGATGTTACATAATCGGTCTCGTGTTACTTTATAGTACTTTTAGGACTTCAATTTTTTTACATGCATAGTTGTAATATTTTAGGAATTTGTATTTGGAGCAGATCCCAGCATAGGTGGGACTTTCTTTTCTCTTTAGTCCAAGTGCATTGCAAGGATGATAACTTTTTTGTCCTACAAAAAGGTCAGTGTCTGATCCCAGTAACATACTCACTTATACATGCAATTTAACAACTTGTTAATACTGGTGATTAACAGAATGCTAATGCTGGTTATTCCTTGGTGAAGGGATTGCTGGTGTTTTTTCTCTTATATTTTCTTTTCAAGACAGGGTCTTGCTTTGTAGTTCAGGCTGCCTTAACTTCACTGTGTAGCCCAGGCTGCTCTCAAACTCACAGTGATCCTCTTGCCTCAGCCTCCCACGTGCTGGAATTACAAGCATGTACCACCACGCCCAGCTTGTAGATATTTTAAAATTGTCTCTCTTTTCATCTATTTTCTTCTTTTACTACACAAACTAGAAGGTGTGATAATAAAATATGGTGAATGTTTAAATTGAAGAAAACTATCACAGTAAAACACACATCATCAGGAATCCCCTTCAAAATGCCCCTCTTTGCTTCAAACTTACTTACTTTTACCATGCTTGTCTTCATGGCTTTAGTGGTGTTGTCATGGTTGCCTAAATATCCTGAATTGATTCAGTGTTTACCTGTCATGGTGTTTTTGACTTTGAAGAAGAGCCAGGGATCACATGCTATCCGATCTGGTGAACAGAGTGGAAAAGGACACGTGTAATGTTTTTATTCGACAAAAATTTCTGTAAACATTTAATCTGTGAGGGGTAATCAGACAGTGTGATAAATGTTTAAATGTTATTGATCCCCCTCAAAATACCTTCTCATTTTGAATATACCTAATCCCATTCTTCTTGGCTATGTGTCTTTTACTGTAATAACTTTTTAAAAATTTAAACATTCAGCTAGGCGTGATGGCTCAAGCCTGTAATCCCAGCATTCAGGAGGCAGAGGTGAAAGGATTGCTGTGAGTTCAAAGCTTGCCTGGGCTATACAATGAGCTCCGGGCCAGCCTGAACTACAAAAAGCGAGACTCTGTCTCAGAAAAAAAAAAAGAAAAAATATTTAAACATTCATTGTATTTCTCAGTCACTATTATTTGTGCCCTCAAATACATTTGAAAAGAGTCCAGAGGAGTGCATTAGCCACACGCTGGCCTGGACAGCCCTGTCCTTGAGAAGTTCTAGGTTGTAGCCTCACCAGGGTAGTCCTTGCTGCTCTGATGCCCTGGGTCTCCGACTGGCCTGCTTAGGGGCAGAGGCATGTGGCTAAGGCAGGTAGGTTTTTTTAGGAGCCCACAATGTTCACATCGATGCAAAGATGACAGCTCCACTCACTGATGTTTATCCTGGCCACAAATCTTATCTCCTGATCCCTTTCCCTCCTACCAAGTGGATATACCACACATGTTGGGGAAAGTTCAAGCTAAACATAGATACAGTCAAACCAAATTATACTTCAGGCCAACTTATCAACCAGCATTTTATTAGGCTCGTTCCTAAACAGCCAGTCTTCAGAAACCACGAGACCGGCACGATTTCCCATCACTGTCCTGGAATTAATATGCATTGTGTTTGATCCTTTTCAGTAGTATCTGTGTTGCTATCATTTGATTTGACCCGTGGGCTAGATTCTGATATGCATAGGCATAACCACACCTGAAGAATACTTGTGGAGGAGATAGGTAATATGTGGAGGTTTGGTATGTTGCACCCCAACTTTTTCATTTAGCACATTGAAAAAATTTTTTCTTAGGCAATATAAGTAAAGCCCTACTTTGCTAGTCTGTAGAGAGTACAGCCATTTGAAATTCCCTAGGAAGCCCTTGTATCAATGATCCCACTATGGCCCTCGGCTTAATGGCCTCAGACTTAATATTGTGCACAAACTTGTTTTCTCTAGGACTAGCTGGCTCCTGTTGTTTCTAAAGATTTTGTTTCTGTTCTACAGTTTTTCTCTCCCTTTCCTTGCTCTCCTGGTTGCCTTTTATGTTTCTCTCAGTTGTCAGTATAGTTATTTCCAGCAGTCACACTATAATCATGTATCAGGTGGGGTAGGCACGGAAGCCCAGAGGCCAAGCATATTCTCCACAATCTCCACAAGAAGACCTAAGGGATTTTTCTCTGCATGAGGAGAGATTGTGGGTGAAGTGACCTCGTTTGCTCATTTGCAAGTCTTCTGAGGTTTTCTTCCTGGTTTGCACTGTTACTGCACTGGCCCCATGTTATACAGGAGGAAATGGCTGCTTGTGAGGCACAGTGCTTTCAATCATCTGCCAAGCCTGACACACAGCAAGGCTGAAATACAGTGGTGAGAGTCAGTGTGGAAGCCTGGCTGGGCAGAGCTCCGGTGGCTCCTCCTCGATTCCTGCCAGGAAAGTGCGCCACCTGCAGAGCCTTGCCTCTATGGGAGGCTTACCCGATCCCCAGTCCACCCGGATCCCTTCTGCTGATACCAGGGGCCCCTCACCCGGCTTAGAGTTGGCAGGGAGCTGTGTTTGCATGCAGTGTGCTCGTTCACGGCAGCTAGGTCCGCAGAGGATTGTTCAAGCTTATCTTCTGTAGATAGCAATATGCTGAGTGCAGCATAATTCTGACCCAGATTGAAATCAGCTCCAAAACACCTAATCCTGCACGCACGCGCGCATGCGCACACACACACCCTGATCAGGCGATTGCAGCCAACCACTCCCCTCTGACATGTCCTTTCCTCCACAGGCTGCCTCCTCAAATGCTGAGCGCTGGGCCTAGGTAGGCTAGTGGGGCAGCAAATAGCCCAAGGACTTTGCCTATTGCAATAGGAATAGCCACTATTTCCTTGAGCTGGGTGCCTGCCTCCTGCCCCATACGCCTTGTTCCCACGGTTTTGCAGCAAGAGAAGAAGGAAGAGACTGGTGTCAGGCAGCAGCACGTTATAGCCAGGCAAGGGAGCAGCCGAGGCCACTGAACATTAATGCAAATCGCAGATCCTGTCGTCCAGGGTAAACAATCTGCGGGCGAAATGGTGGGAAATAATCTCTCATTTTTAGAGATTTTATAGTCTGGCTACTCCAGGTGGCAGAGGATGAACTAAAGGCTTCAAATCCCTCCTGTCAGTGTCACTCCTCTAGTGTCTAAAACTAAGGTTCAAGGACCTGTGTGGACTGGGCATGTTCTACCGCTCCCCCAGCTCACCCTCTCTCTGCTCTTAGCTTCAGTCTTAGGTTTGTACCATCCCCCATGCGCTTATCACTTTTCATATACACAGTATTTAGTTTATGGGTCTTATCGTTCCTACCCGTCTGGTCTGTGTGTTCTTAAGGGCAGAGCCTGTGCTTGTTTATCTTTGTTCTCTGAGGCTTTAATATCAAATGCTTTGTGGGGTGGTCAATAAAGCAGGAACTCTTCTTCAGGGCTGAGTTCACCCTGAGAAAAACAACAAGGCACCAGTTCCAGTTCCCTGCCATGTGCAGGAGGAGTAAGGACACCTCCACTCTGTCTGCAGCAGAGTGCTGCAGACAGACACTGCAGGGTCACATGGCCCAACTCTTCCATTCAGAGACCAGAAGACTGAAACCAAGCACCAGGCTAGGGAGAGGAGCTGCTGATAGCTTCATTTATAGGTGAGGGAGTCCAGTTTCTAGCAGGAAAGGCACTTTGCTCAAGTCCGATAGGTAGAAGGTGACAGAAGCGGGATGTAAAACCATGTCTGCCTGGCCGAAGCCATTTTCTGTTGTGAAGGAGCCCACAGCCCAACCCATAAAGATCCAGTTGCCCTGCTGGTTTCCCAGCCAAAGAGTCTGGCTGCCTGGGCCAGGAAGGATTGAGGCATTGGGGCAGGTAGCTGGTGGCTCTAGCCTCTCCACAGTTCAGTAGCTGGAGAAGCTGTGTATATAACCTCTGTCCGTCTGAGGCCTGTACTTCAGCTCCCCAGCTCAACCTCTTCACAGAAGTCTCTCATCACACAGAGCCTTTGTCTGGGAGACATGGTGTTTTCCAGTGAGGAGTTTGTGTTGGCCCTACCTGTAGGGACTAGGGAAGTGGAGGCCTCTAGCCTGCTGCCAGCGGGGCGCTGTTCCAAGAGGACAAAGGAGAGATCAAATGGAAATAGGAAAGCAATGGCCCTGGTGGTATTTACGGTAGTGGATAAGGAACTCCCCAAGGCCTTGAACTGGGTTTAACTCATAGTGGCCAATAGAAAACTCAGGCCAATAGATTGTTTAGATTCAAATTCCAGTCCTGCCCGTTACTGCTTGTGAAGTCTGGGCATTTTTTTTTTTTTAAGCTTTTCTGAGCCTCAATTTCTTTGTCGGGTATGTGAGAGGTGACAGCAGTTTCTTGCTGGGTGTGATGAAGACAGGGAGACATGGATGTACTGGGCACACAGTAGTCACCCAGCAACTGGTGGCACCTCTGTGAATTTTTGTGGACATATCCTCAGTTCCAAGATTTATGAGTCAGTAAATGCCTACGGCTACACGAACTCCTAGACAATGGTGTGGAATAACTGGGCTAAAGAGAGGAAAAGAAATCACCCAGATTAGGCTCACATTTACAGGAACTCTGCTCGGAAACAGTTCAGAGGGAGACAATCTGCTTCTACTTAGGGAGCAGCCAGTGAAAGAATTTATAGAGCTGTGGCTTCATGAATGTTCTCAATTTAGCATGCGTATGGGCTCATGTGTGCATGTGTGTGAAGTATGTATGAGATGTGGCATATGTGATGTGTGTGGTATATTTAGGTACAGTGGATCTCAGTGTATATGAATGGGCTGTGGGTTGCGTGTCTGTGTACATGTATATGTGGAGTATGTATCTGTGCCTGTGTCTACATGTGTGTAGTTGCATTATGCCTACAGGAAAACTGAAGACCTTGTTTTCCTCGCCCTCAGTGTAGAAGGAAGGAAGGCCCTGAATGTTCCATAATAAACACGTGGCCTTTGGTCCTTCACCACTGAAGGTGACACAGACCGGGAAAGTGAGGTGCAGAGATGTCGCTTACTTTCGATCAAGTTGCTGGTTGTACAGATGTTGACCCTGAGCCTCCGTCTGCCTGACAATGGCAACACTGTAGGCTTTACTCCCAAAAAAGCTTCCTATGCAAATAGTCAGGGCTCTGTCTATGATCTCAGTGACAGGCAGCCTTTCTTGTGGTGTGTTAAGTCAAATAGCTGCGCTGTACCCTGGCTCACAGACCCACAACTTCCTGTGCAGCTTTTGTTGCCCTTCTGGTTTTATTTTTGTCAGCTTTTCCTCTGAACCAGGCCTCACTCCCTGTGAAGTGGGCTCCAAATGAGAAGCCCAGTCGGACTCGGTGGGGCCCTGGTCCCGGAGCTCCCCACCCCCTCTCACTCCCAAGGTTCCAGTGCTGGTATTGTCTTTTTTCCACTCACAAATTACCTCTTGGCCATTGTGTTGGTTTTGTTCATGTTTCACCCCTAGATGTTTGTTATTGCTGTTGCCACCAGCGTTGGGCATCCATCCTCATTGTCTGCAATATGGGGATTGGGGCTGGGTTGGCCAGGCTGGGTGCCAAACACCCCAGTCCCAGGGAAAATGGGCTGTGCCCCTGCGGTGCTGCAGCGGAGAAGGGGCCAGTAGCTCCCCTGTGCTGTGGGGGAGGGTGGCCATTATTTGTCCCAGCCTGGGGCTCCTCCTTTGCTTTCCTATTTGCATTACTTAAATTTAAAAGTATCCTTCTCTGGAGGAAAAGGTGGGGGGACAGACAGACAGACAGACACACAGAGAGAAAGAGAGAGAGAGAGAGAGTGAGACAGAGAAAGAGAGTGACTCTGGCCCCTGGGCTGGGACAGTAGTCAAGCCTACTTCGCCCAGGACAGCCGCTGCAGGCCACCTGCATGTTACTCCAAGATCTACTGTGGCTGGGACCTGAAAAGCTCTAGTTTTCTGCTGTTCCTGGGGCTGATGAACAGCCACAGTCCTCCTGGTGTGTTCAGGCTTCAGCTGTAAGCACTGAAGACTCCTGAGCAGCTCCCTGCAGATCCAGCAAAAGACGAACAGGTGTCTGCTGGGCTAAGCCAGGAAATGAGGCTCTAGGACCAGCCCCAGACAGCTCTTGTACTGAAAAGAGAAATTTTACTTGTTCTTTTACCTTTTCACCAAATATTGATTGATAGCACCTACTGATGAGCTGAATGAGAAGGAGGTTTTGCCTTTCAGAAGCCCGCAGCCCAGTGGGGAGCCTGAGATGAGTGAGAGAATAGACAGGCGAACAGTGGGAGGGAGAGCCCAGCTCTGCCCTGGCTATGAAAACCAAGAGGACGAGTTACTTTACTGCAGTCTGAAGGTCAGTCAGAATTCAGTAAGTTAAAAATAATCTGAGTAACAACCAAGATATTATTAAGTATGTAAAATATGTCAGGTATTTCCCTAAACTCAAACATTATTTTATTTAACTTAAAAACAGCTCCTGTGCAATAAATACTATAATAATATATATATAATATAATATAATATAATAATATATATATAATAATAACATATAATATAATATAATACTATATTCCCATTTTACAAGTGAGAAAACTGAGGGTCAGAGAAGTCACTTGCTCAAAAGCAGTACTTCATTTGGAGATTCCAGCTTCCAGGCAAAGTTCAACAGAGAAGATCTCAAATACCTGTGTTTAGATTTCGGGGGATGCTAGGGAGAAAGTAGTGGTAAAGATGGCTTTGTTTTGGAAAGATTCCTTCTATGTGCTGCACACACTCGAACCTCCTTGGAAGTGTGGGCCCATCTAGATACCAGGTCACGAACATCATCACCATGGTGTCTGGGGGGAAAAGCCTTTCTACAGAACAAGTTCCAACCTGTCACTGGCCCTATTCTCTGCAGCCCGGGGCCTCTGCTTTTAAAGAGGTTTTCCCCATGCTCTGCCTGCAGAAATTTATAGAGCTTCCTGTGTCTCCAGTGCAGAAGACACATATAGTCTTGATGCGTCACCCCAGGCTACTTCCCCACCGATTGTGCAAGAGCTCAGAAACTTTACAGGTGGTACTTAAAAGTATTCCCAGGCCTCTGATATCCCCTGGGAAAACTGCTGTCACAGCGGTTGCTCACTCCAGTACCTTTGAAAGTAAGTGTCCATCAACCCCCCTTTCCTCTGAGATAGGGATTCTCCCTGAGGTTAACAATACCTGTGAGAATAACTTTGGTCCTTTGAAAAAAGGCATTTATTCTTCAAGGCCATGGGCTGATGCTTGGTAAAATCTTGCTGGTTTCAAAAAGGCCATATAGTTTCTAAAAAACCAGCCCCCTGGATGCACATGGTTCCAGTCAGCTGCTTCTGTGTTTGCTAAGGTCTGTGGCTGTGTCTATTCCAGGTATTTATCTCAGTGAATAAAGTTGACTCAACTTTTCAATGTTCCTTCCATTCAGTTCTAGTGCTTCAACATTTTTCTTCTCTCTCAAAAGTGTTCTTAAGAGAAAGGTAGCTTATTAGCAGAATCGTTGTTCCACATGGCTTGAAAATATGTATGATCAGGAAAAATAGTTATAAACAGAAGCTTAGATCAGCAGCCAAATCAGATTATACTGGATAGACCAGAAAGAACCTGGAAGACCTAAATTCTATAACCTCAGTGTTGTCAAAAGACCTGAGGTAATACATCCAACTAATTAGTTGCAGAACTATGATTAGAAACCAAGCCTCTTGCCTTCTAGTGCAGATCCCATTGTACTGAGTCAGTGTATTCTCATATATATTGCATAGGGTAATAATAAGACACATTAGGTCCTACAGACATTCAGCCAAAGAAAATCATACGGGCTTAATTATGATGTTATAATTTTCCAAGAAAGACAACTTACTTCTTCCTAGTACCTTTTACTGTGGTAGAACATCTGTGGGGCATATTATGAGAGATATCATATATTGCTTCCTTTCTTTAATAAGTTCAAATGTTTATAACGATAGATTCATGGGGTATGAGGCTATGACTTTTGTTTGAGAAATTTTTAGATTATATTTCTGGCCTATTGACATCAACCCAAGGGGAGGCAACTACCAATTCTGGCCAAAATGACTACAGGGGTGTCCCAAGATGACATTTCCATCGCTTTCTAGGACCACTGCTGTCATGAAAATCAATTTTGTTTTGTTTTCTTGCTGTGCACTGTAATTTGCACCTTATTTGACATATAGAGGAAAGAAAAGTCTGGTGGTATTTCCTGGTAGAATACTATTCTAAGCATGGGTCCACATGTAATCATATGCTACTTTCCAGAAGCCCCAGTCTTTTGGGGGATGTTATTTTTTTGTGTGTCATATTAAAAAAATTATGAACCCACTGTGACATCAAATACATCTCATAATAAGACTTGCATAAAATTTTAAGGTGTCCTGGAACCCTTGGAGTCCATCAATAACTGGCCTAGATTCATTACCTACAAAGACAACTTCCTAAACCCCCCCACACACACACACACACTCCACAGAGAAATGGTGGTAACACTTTCTGTTGCCCCTCTATGGTTATTCTTTTCTCTTTTGGATTTTTAAAATTCTTGGTTCTTAGAAGGTGGCTTATTGCTTGCTAGTTCCTGTTTCCATGGTGGCTTTGTCAGTGTGCTGAAGGGTGGCTGATCACGTGCCTGTTTGTGCTCCTCTGCTGAGCTGGGGGATTTTCTGAAGCTGTGCTTTAAAAGTGTCAGTCTTTCTTTTTTCCTGGAAGCTGCCCTCCTAGATTTTTGCAAAGAAAAATGTGTATGTGTGTGGGGGTAGGGAGCAGAAGGGCAAGACTCGAGCAGGAAGTCATAAGAAAAATAAGAAGGCTCCCCGGGTGGTAGATCAGGTACGGTGGCTCTGTGACTTGCCTGGGGCATGCTGCTCCCCTCTCTGGAACTCCATTTGGGTTTGTCGGTCAAAACAGAGGTTTGATTAATTCTGTTAACTCCTTTTTGTTGTGTGTCCGCTTCTGTCTAGCATTTATGCCTTGAGTCTACCCTTTACCCTTCTCTGTTGTTCTGTTTACTTGTAGAGCTTGCTCTCTTAATAACAATGAAGATGGTTCATTTCCCAGCAGGAGAAGTCTTTTGTGTCTCTCCCAGGCACCCTGGGCCCTAGGTTCATGTTTGGTGTCTGGAAGGCAAGCAGAAAATGTGCAGACTCAGACAGCAGGGGGATCACAGTGGAAGCTCTGTGCACTCCAGGCTCACTGGAGAAGAAAACATTAATTCTGAGCTGTCTGAAGCCTAACCAGGGACCCAGGATGCAAATAAAGCCCCCAAAGATATCATATATTACACAATTGGCAGAGCACTATTGGACCTAATTAAATGCAGGGTGAGGTAGTTATGCTAAGCAATGGAAATCAAGAGGTTGATAGTCCACGACTGCAAAAGTTTGAGGAGCTGGAGTTCCAGGTATAGGAGATATGATAACAATTTAAGAATTTTATGGGGAAAGCTATCTTGCTGCAGTAGCTTTACCTTAATTGAGCTTGTTTCTAAATCCTTAAGGTTGTAGGAGTGATGTGGTACAGAGTAAACCCAACAAAAGGCAAATGTACTGAAAAAAACCCTCAAAACCTGAATTGGGGAAGTAAAACTCTATGAACCTTTTAGTATTTCTTAGGTGTTATATTAAAATATTGCATTTGTACTATGCTTCTCATTACTCCATGCTCTTTATTCTAGGAAAGACTGGGTTTTTTTGGTACCAGGAATCAAACTCAGGACCTTGTGCTTTCAAGGCAAGCGCTGGAACCACAGAGCTAAATCCCATATCCAAGAAAGAGATTCTTGAAAATGTCATATCAAAAGTTTCTTCATGTCATACAAATCCTCTCCACCCTCTTCTGTCCCCTATTCTCACTTTCAAAACCTTAAAATGGACTCTTGTGATACCTGGGAACCCAAAATGGGCTCATACATTTGATTTCTATCCCAGATTCAAGGTTGAGCAGCAGACAGAATCCAGCCCAGCCTGGGTGCCGGAAGGTCCGGATTCTTCCAGTCTACATAATACTGGCAAGGATGGGGCCCTGAAACCTCATTTGTACTTCGGGTTCTAAGACTAATTAGTGTGTGAGTTTGTGCAACTCCCTAAACTTCTTCCAGGTCTTTGTGTTTCCAGTTGTAAAAATGAAGGGTTTGAACTAAGGAATATCCACATTTTTTTGCAGCATGAAAATACCCTAATTACTTCTGGATACTTCATTTCTCTCATGTTTAAAGCACTGAGACGCTTGTCCATTTCACAGGGAGACGGTGAAAGCTCGGTCAACCTTAACAGATGTCAGCTATCATTCCAATTCTTTTTCAGCTGTCTCCAAAACACGTCTCTTTCATTATTTGTGGTGAAGAGCAGTTTTTCCCTTACGAGGATTTTAAAATTCAGGCCTTAATTTGACAAGAGGAGGCAGGATGTCAGTTTAGGTAGACAGGCTGTTATGAATGACAGTGACATCTGAGAGTTCTTGGGAAGGAAGTGGGCTAGACCTGCTCTTACTCTCCTCAAAGATGGCCTCTTAGTTCCAATCACAAGCATAAACAGTACCTACTAAGTATCAGAGCTCTTAAAATGGGGCTTTGCCCAAAGCATGAAAAAGCTTTGGAGAGTTCCAAGGGCAATAATAGTAATTCTGGGTGCTTTTGTCTTTCATTTGTGCATTTTCAAGTAATTTACCCACGTTCACTAGTTAGCACTCCAGAGACCTGAGCGTCAGCCATCATGCTTGCCTTTGGGATGAGGGAAGCTGATAGTGCCTAAGTTCTGCATTCAAGGAAAGCCCCTACATTGAGAGTGATGGTTCCAGGGTCACCCCTCATGGAATCCCCTTCTCACACCACAGGCAAACTCATCCCTGGTGCAGCCTCTCATTCCCAGTTCCCACGGTGCTTCCTCAGTACCGTTCCCAGCATCTCAGAGCGTCAGAACTGGGATGGCTTAAGGCACCCTGTAATTCTTCTTTCATAATTCAGACAACAGGAATGCTTAGTCAACCCAGTGAAGAAAAGTGAACTGTCCAAAGCAACACAATTAGACAAACACTATATCTTAAGAGGAACCAAAAGAAAAGAAAAAAAGAAACTATCTTCCTGCCTTTGCTCCCAAATGCCCTAAGCTAAACATGCTTTCTATCCCTTCATACATCTTAAAGTGCTTATACCTGAGGCATATCAAGAAAGATGAGGGATATAATAGCTGTCTAACCACAGGGCAACAAGTTTCTGTCACCACAATGGAGCAGCTGTCTCATTCTGGGTAAATGTGGTGGTCTTACCTCTCCTAAATTTGTGCAATGGTGCAATGCCATCAATGTGGACAGAACAAGCTAGCAGTTAAAGTAACACAACCACAATCCCACCCCCTGACTTTAATTAACAGAGAAGCAATTAGTGAAAAACTACAATGTGAAACAAAATTGTGCATTTTTACCTAGAAGCCTGGGGACAGTAGACCTGAGGCATTACATACTGCAGAATAGACTAGTACCTTTTGCTGCAGACAGCTGGGTCAACTTTCTAAGTAAAAATAATTATGAGACATCTTAAGAAATAAAGGTTTTCATTTCAAATAAACTAGTAAAGGTTATTAAGTATCTTATTCTAGTTTTCCAAGATTCTAGAAATGTGTATTTTATTAAATACACTAAGAAGAGTTGAGGATAAAGAAATAGTTTTAACTTTGTTGAAGCAAGTTGTTTCCAAGAAGATTTGAGCCTTTCTCCCCTGTATTATATCCCTTAAAGTTACGCTCTTTGGAAAAATATCATGGGAATACTGAGCCCAACTTCTGAATTTTACTAGTGAAGAAACAGAGGTCTCTGAGAGGAGCTGAAGTTCTTACAGGAAGTTAGTGAGGGAACTGGGGCCAGTACCCCATTTCCTATCTCACTGATCAAGGAATGCCAGGCATCATGGGCAGGCTTGAGATAATGGAAACGAAATAAATATTTTACTCTGCAGTGGATCATTTTGGAGGAAATTTGCTAAAATAGCGTTTTTTTTAGATACTTTAAAAATGAGAATCATATTCAATTTTTACAAATCTTAGGATATCTGTCTAATGGAACCTGGTTATTCCACTCAAGCTTGTTAAATGTGCTAAATGAGTAAGTAAACAAAATAACCTAGTGAGAACGAGGGGAGCTGATGGCAGGAAGGAAGAAGGAAAAGAGTCCAAAACTAAATCGATTGAGTAAAGGAAAAATGTGGAGGAAAAACAGGATGAGTTAATAAAATAATAAAAAAGGAGCTAACAGTCACTCGGCATTAGAAATGATTCTCAGGCAACTGCAATTGGAGAGAAAGGAGTAAGTTACAAGAACCTGGGCGATAGGGCAGGAAGCAGTTCAGTTCTGGGTAGACCAAGCGTTTGCTGAGGTTTTGCCTATCAGACAGTAGGAAAATACGTCCAGGGACAGTGGCTGAGTCCTGAGAGCTCAGAAACTGCATTAAGGTGAAGCCCTTACCTCAGGAGACAGTGACCTAGAAAGTATGAGGAAAAGATCTGCCAAAGAGAACGCAGCCAGGAGGAAAAGACACAGACCAGCCACAGGAAGCTGTTACAAATCAAAAATTACAGTCGTGGTTTTGAACTCCAGCCTTGGAATCCGGAATGTGTGCATCTGAACCCCACGGGAATGGACATTTATTGAAGGGACTTCGGGACGTTTGAATCTCTTTATGAAATGGGAACGATTTCTGTCTTCAAGCGTTGTAGGTATTCGTTGAAACGACTTAGCACGGGTTCTGCACACAGTAGGCGCTGCGGGGTGAGACTTAACTGGCTGAGAAAGTGGAGAGTGTGGGGATGTTTCTCAGGGGTCCAGAAATGGAGTCAGGAAGCCCAGTCGGCCGAAGGACACAGGAAGGGAATAGGCGAGCTTCATCCTAACCCCCAACACCTTAAAGTCGCTGCGCCCACGTTTACACTCAGCTTCCCCCAGCAGCTATGGGGGGAGTGGTGGAAATGGGTGGCAGACGCGCATGCGCCTTCCCGCGCCCCTCCCCCACGTTCCACGTTTCACTTCCCTCCCTTTTTCCTCCTCATCCAAAGCTCTGCAGACACGATTGGCCAGCTAGCCCCTTCGCCTCGGCCAATTAACGCCGCGCTGTCGCCCCCGTGTTACTGGGTAGAACAAAACAAAAACAGAGGGAGAAGGGCTGGAGACGCTCTGAGGCGGCGGCCGAGGCAGAGGCGTGGGGTCGGGGCCGGCGGACCGGGGACCGGGGACCAGGGACCAGGGACCAGGGAGCAGGGCGAGCGGCGGCAGTGGCGGTGGCCCGAGGGGTCAGTAGCGGGGGCGAGGCCTGCGCGCTCGGGAAGACTGCTCTCTCCGCGTCCCCACTCCCTCGGAGGCCGCCGCACGTTGGGGGGGAGGGGGCGTGGAGGCCGCGGCCCGCTAGGGTCGGGTCGGAGCGGCGGGCTGGGGCGAGGGCCCCGCGGGGCTCCAACGCCCCGGGCCGAGGCCGTGGCGGCGCAGGGTCCTACCTCGTTGCCAGGCCAGGGCTCGTGCCCTCCGGTCCCGGACCCTCCCCTCTTAGCGGCCGCTCAGGGGCTCCTCCGCGAGCAGCCCCCATTTTCCGCGGAGTGTCCCCTGGGGCTGGGCGTCGGGCAAGGGCCTCCTGCGAGCCTGGGCCCCCGGGAGGGTCTGCGCCCCGCGGGGTCCCCGGGAGCCCTCAGGAGCCCCAGAGCCCGGCGGCCGGGCCCCTCGGGGGCGGCGGGCGGGGTCCCGCGGGCCAGGGCAGGAGCGCACTGCCTCGGCGCCAGCTTCTCCGCGCCTGTCCTCTCGCGGAGGCTTTGGAAAAATTTAAGTAAAATATAATCTAGAGGAAACAAAGACAGGAAGGGAGCTCCCTTGCTGTGAAACGTGTGCTGTGTGCGCTGCGTGTCCCCGGGGTTGTGATGTACGCGAGGGTTTAGCAAGAGCGTTCGGACTGCGCAGAAGTCCGCACAGCCCCTCAGCCTCGCCCTGTGGAGAGCTGCCACAGCCTGCATCTGTGATCAAAAATGCAGCGAGGCGTGTGGGTGCGTGGGAAAGGTTACCAACTGTTTTCAATTTGTATATTTACTGCGAGTTTTGACAGTTTGGCATTCTTGTTAATTTTGGACTTTTTCGGAAAGCCAGCTTATGCTTTTAGGAGAGGCCTTGTAGATAAATTCTCAATTTACTTATTGGTATTTATACTTTCTTCATTATAGATTCATTAAATTCCTTGACATCTCAATAATCATTTAAAATTATAACTTGATTTTCTTGTGGCAGTAATGTGAAGGGAAAATAATTGTTAGGATCGCAAAGGTGCTGCTTGTATAATTTTCTACTTTTGCGTTTTTGTGTGTGCTAGAGTCCTTTGATCTTAAGTTGCTCACTAGTGTGACTAGGAATGAATATAAGTAATTTTGAATTTAGTGTGGCCTAAATTCGACTTTGAAAAATGTCAAAGTAATTTATGAAGTGTATTTCTGGAAAAAGAAAAAAACCTGTGCTTAACTTCGACCTTAATTTTTTCAGGCTTGTATGTATAGTTGTTTTCTCATTGAAAACTGATTTTTATAGATTAGTATGAAGGAATTGGGGTAAGACTTTTAAATAAATTGCCAAAAAGCCTACTTTGAAGAGCGTGAAGACTTGGAACATGGAACATCAAAATGGCCTTGTTGCTATGAAGCGTGACTAAGTTCTTGTTTTCTTCATCAGGTTATCACTGTCTAAAGACATAGGACTATTCTTCTGTCAGGCTTATTTAAAAAATAAACATATTAAGCTATCATGATAGTCATTATCTGATAGTTTTCTTTGCCCAGCTGAATGTATTCCGTATAATAGTTTTTAAAAATTATTTTTAGTGTTTGGAAAGTATTTAAAAATTTTGACATTAAAAACAAGTCTGTTTTAATAAGCTTCTGTTAATCTTAAAAAATGATTTTGCTGTAGGATATTATGAAGTCTTGTATTGAGTTTATGAGGTCTGGATTCTAGGACTGGTTCTTCCACTGAGCAGCTGTCTCAATTTGGACAATCACCTAGCCCCTCTGATCTGTTTAATAGTAAGGAAACTGGAATATCTACCTCAAGATTATACCGTAAGGTTCATGAAATAGTGCTTGGACAGTTCAGTTTGGACTATAAAAGGCTTCATAAATATCATTTATAATCTTTTCCTTTATTAGGTTCTGCAGAAAATACTCTCAAATATTATATTTGCATCAAGAATGAAAAAAGATTTAAATATAACTACAGTTTAAGCTCAAACATGCATCATATGACACATATTCTCTTTCCTGAAACGTGTAATTTACACACTGAAATAAAACAGTGTAGTATGTCATTTTCAGCTATTGAGGTACTAAATGTTGCTTATGCAGACTGTTCATCTGAATATTTACATATTTTAAGATTTTTCTTAATTTTAACTGGAATTAGGATGTTGAAAGTTATAGATTCAAATATCAGTTTAGAGAGTGATTTTGCCATTTTCTAATTTTCTGAAGCAATATGATAGCATTTTCATGTTATCTAAGTATTATGTTCTCTTTGATTTTACACAAAGTGACGCAGTTTTTGGAGAAAAAGGTTGTAAACTTAACACGATTTTAACAGATCAGGTATATATTGAGGATTCTAAAGGTCAATTTCACCTTTGACTCCCAAGAGGCTGTGTGTGTGTGTGTGTGTGTGTAATTTTATCCTAAAATGATACTTAACTACAAGTTATATTATACCAAAAAATAATTTCTGTACCTTATTAGGCATTTTCACTTATTTATTTTATGTTTCAAAAGATGAGCACACTGTAGTGAAATGATTAACTAACTGCAGGGATTTGGAGCTAACCTCTATTTCTTAAACAGATAAAAATACTTAAGTACTCTAGACCATTATTTCATGTTTCTAGAGAGATCTGAAGTCTTACTTGGTTTTATTTTCTAGTAGCATTTAAAATATATTTTTATGAAAACTATTTTGGTAATCTTTTCAGATAACATTAGATCTGTATCACTCAGTTAATTATGTAAATAAGTGGCACTTAATTTATCAAAATCTAGTACTAGTGATTTTCAAGTCATTTTGAATCTGAGGTCTACATCACTGAGATCTGTGCCATTGTACTAAGTATTTTCTGAGAGGTTTTTTGAAACAGTAGATTTTTCATATTATAAAAATAACAGACTCTGGGCCGGGGAGTTAGCTCAGTGGTTCCGGCGCCTGTCTTGCAAGCGCAAGGGCCCGGGTTCGATTCCCCGGTAACCACATAACAATACTGGGCGTGGAGACCCACACCCAGCAGCAACCAGTACCACATACCACAGTGCTGGACGTGGTGGCTCACGCCTGTAATCCCAGCACTCGGGAGGCAGAGGCAGGAGGATTGCTGTGATGTGAGTTGAAGGCTGAGCTCAGGGCCAGCCTGAACCGCAAAGAGCGAGACCCTGTCTTAAAAAAAAAAAAAAAAAAAGACTCATTACTGAAAAATCTGATTTAAAAATTTTCTTTTAATCTCAGTCTTACGCATTATAGAGACTTAGGTAATGAAATGGCAGGTATATCATATAGTTATGTTTTTTTAATTTGAAGTAAACATATGTGGCAAATATAAGTTAAAGGGATGCATTTGCACATGGGGAAATCTTTTGGAATATTTTAGATTTTTTTTTTGAGACAAGGTCTTGGTTTTGTAGTTTAGGTTGGTCCTGAGCTCAGCCTTGAAATCACAGCAATCCTCCTGCCTCTCTCTCCCAAGTGCTGGGATTACAGGTTTGAGCCACCAACCCCAGCACTGTAGTATATGGTTCTGATTGCTGGTGGGGGTGAGTCTGCATGCCCAGCTTTGTTGTATGTGGTTGCTGGAGGTCGAACCCCGGTCCTTGCACTTGCAAGGCAGTCCCGGAACCACTGAGTTAAATCCTTGGCCCAGGGTGTTTTAGATTTGGGGCTTTTTTCCCTTTGACTCTGACTTGTCAAGAAAATTGCAACCAAATGGTAATTAGGTTAGCTCTCTTTGAATAATAATAGCTTAATAAAAGATGGATCTGTGTATTTTTTGAGGTGGCTCTAATTTTCCTTAGTTTAGAAAATACTGAAACTTTTTGTATTTTGCTTTTAAGAAACATTCTGACGGAAGACTTCCATTTGGTGATTTGTTTAATCAGTGCAATTAAAATTAAGGAACAATGGAAATAGAAAGTGAGCAGATACTGAATGTGAACCCCACAGGTAAGTAATGTTTTGACCCTTGTTTTGTGAGCGAGCTTCATTCATGTTATGATAGTAGCATTTTCTTTAAATACCATCTTAATTCACGCTGTAGAAAAACAGGTCATATTTAAAATCAAATTTGCAATTTTAAAAAAATTTGTAATACTTGTTTTCATGTGAATATATCCCATGTGAATTTATCCCCCCAAGATGTTTTTCTGCTTGCCTTTCATATTCCATATATTCTTTTGTGCTGTTATTTGTAATAAAGTGTATACTACACAGTGTAGAAAATAGCCTACTTAGGAATATTTTCACATAGGCTAGTAATTTCTGTAATAAAATACTAAAATTAGTGTTTTTGATCTCTTAATGATTCTATATTTTATGCTATGGTATTTTCCCATGGTGCTTTTATACCACGTTTATTTAAAGCATACATGTTTTGTGGAATAGATGATCAAATGCTGAGTAACTTAAGACAACCTAAAATGTATTTATTTTGTAGTTTTCAAAATAATCTTCTCAAAGTATTGATTAGGATTTATAATATATGAAGAATGAAAACTTCATATTGATATGTTTTAGATGTTGCTTACTAGTTTTATTAATATAGAAAGCTTTCTATTTCTGTAGTTGTAAATATATTTCATGATTAAACACTATACATTTGTTTCTTCAATGGCTTTAACTATGTGTACAACTTCATATAGTTTTCTTTGACCTAAACAAATATTTCATTGTTGAAACTTCTGTTTTATATTTACAAACATTTGATTTAAAGTATACTAAAAAATTATAGCTGAAAAAATATGCTGCAATTATTAGTGACTATTTCTGTGCTGTCTGTAATAGCTGTTTTTTTTTTTTAATGTTTTAAATGAGTAATATGTCCCTACTTACATAGGGCTGTAACAAACTTTGATAATATATTTCACATACAAGAAACTGCTGCTTTTTTTCCCACAGTCCAGTATGACCATAAGTTCTAGCCACATACCTTGAAGGACTTGAATGTAGCTAGCCTGAAATCAGATGAAGATGAAATAGCTCAGTAATTTTCATATTAATTCCATGTTCAAATTTTTATTATATAAGTATGTTGAAATTAATTTGTTTTACTTAATCCGTCTGCTAGAAAATAAAGAACTACACATTTGGCCTGTGTTCTATTTTTGTTTCTATTAGCAGATATATAAGATTTATAATTTTTGTTTTAAGACCTAGTTTAAACTAGGTGCTTTTGGTGTTTTTAGTGCTTCTCCCTATACTTCCTTAAACAAATAACTTATTTTTCAGGCCTAAGTCAGACTGTCTTTGAAATAAATTCTTCCTATAGCAAACAGTCCAATTCAGAGAGACTACTTCCAGTTTTAACCTTTACCAGTTTTGTTATTTTGAGGAAGTAAATTATTCACTTTGACCTTCTGTTTCTTCATATAATCAGAGTATAAATGCCTTTTCATTGATTGTTAGGATTTAGTGAGATCATATGTGTTAAGCATATAGTACATACTTAGTATGTAGAGTGTGAGAATATTGCTTGCTAGTAGTTATTTTAGTTGCACCTCTCATTGAGCACTATTATTGAAAATGTAATTGCCTGATTGAAAATGTAATTGTCTGATTGCCTGTAATTGCCTGCCAGTGGCCATGTAAGCTGTCAACATTGCTGTATTCTAGTGTTGAAATTTCTGTCGTTAGACATACGAAGCGTAAAATGGTGGTACTACTCAAAGACAATAGTTACTACTGCTAGTTAAGTTGAAGTGGTTATGATTGAGATACTAGAATTTAGAAAAAGGAAGTTAGTAAATAGTAAAAAATAGTTTTGAGGTTATACATTCTGTATTCAGGTTTTTTATCCTTCTAATTTTTATTTATTTATTTTTGAGACAGGGTCTCGCTTTGTAGTTCAGGCTGGCCCAGAACTCACTATGTAGCCCAGGCTAGCCTTAGCTCTTGGTAATCTGCCTGCCTCTGCCTCTGGGATTACAGGTGTGAGCCACCACTCCCAGCATTGTGGTATGTGGTACTGGGTATTGAACCCAGGACCTCGTGCTTGGCAGGAAGACGCTGGACCCACTGAGCTAAATCTCTGGCCCTAAAGTTTTTTTTTTTAGGTTTTTTGAGACAGAGTCTCGCTTTTGTGGTTCAGGCTGGCCCTGAGCTCAACCTTCCACTCACATCAAAGCAATCCTCCTGCCTCTGCCCCCCGAGTGCTGGGATTACAGGTATGGGCAACCACGCTCGGCACTGTGGTATGTGATACTGGTTGCTGCTAGGCATGAGTCTTCACGCCCAGTATGGTGTGTGGTTACGGGGGTCCTTGCGCTTGCAAGACAGGTGCTGGAACCACTGAGCTAACTCCCCGGCCCCTAAAGTTTGTTTTTTTAAAAGTCAGGCCAGTAATTATTTTGGTTCTATAATCACTTTATTGTGATTTTCAACTTTAGATGAGCATGAGTAACAAAATATAAAAAAGCAATTGATGTAAACATGGGTATAAGGTTAAAAATATAAATTAGGCTGAGGGAGAATGTTTATTTCTTTTTTTTTTTTTGAGACAAGATCTTGCTTTGTAATTCAGGCTGGCCTTAAACTCACAGCAATCCTCCTGCCTCTGCCTCCTGAGTTCTAGGATTACAGGTGTGAACCACCATGCCCAACACTGTGGTATATGGTATTGATTGCTGGTGAGTGAGTTACCACACCTGGCATTGTTGTATGTGGTCACTGGGGATCGAACCCGGGCCCTTACACTTGCAAGGCAGGCTCTGGAAACACTGAGCTAAATCCCCAGCCCATGAACTGCCTATTCTTACATGGACACTCCATCTAATGTGTCTGTCTCAGGTCTTTTTTGTCTCCCCCATAATCTTTTGCTTGTCTCTCTTTACATTGACCCCATTGTTCATCCTCTTTATATCTTCAGCTGTCAACATTGCTGTATTCTAGCGATGAAATTTCCATAGTTAGACATATGCAATGTAAAATGGAGGTACTACTCAAAGAACAATTACTACCACCAGTTAGTTATGAAAATGTCTCAAACATACCCTTAAAACACCACCTTTTTAGCAGTTCAGACTTGCAAGGTATTAATTGCTTCACTCTTATTTCATCCCAAGTCTGTTCTCTTCAGAGCTCTTTAAGTGTCACATTATTAACTAGTTATTAGCTTGGTTTTTTTTGGTTTGTGACTGAGTTACTATAATGGTTTCTTAGCTGGTCAGTCCTTTTATATATATATATATTTTTTCTAATATATGCTGTGTTCCTCTGCCAAACCAATTCTGTTACCTGCTAGCTGTGCTCTCAAATCTAAGTTTTGCCTGTTTGAATGTGAGGATGATCATTAGTGACTATGGTTAGGGAAGCAGGGGCAAAATGATGATTGACCTTTTTTAAATTATAAGGTGAAGTGTTTATACTATTGAGGTAATAGGAAAATCTTTATAAAGGATTTTCAGTGGGGGCCTATTGTAGACGATGTGTCTCTTCAGTTTGGAGATAGTTTGAAAGCTACAGGAATGGGACTACTTGTGAGATTTAATAGCTCCACTTAATATTTTCTTTTTTTGATCATCACAGTATTTGTTCCTTTTTTTTAAAGTTTTTTGAGACAGGGCTTTGCTATTATCCACAGGTTAGCCTTGAACTACTTTGTGGTAAAGGCAGTTTGACCTCATGGTGACCCTTGTGTTTCAGCCTTCCAAGTGCTGGGATTACAGGTGTGTTCTGCCACACCTGACTTATTTGTTATTAATTTATATTTTTGTCAAGAATTGTAATGGGGGCCGGGAATGTAGCTCAATGGTACAGTTCCTGCCTGGCAAGTGCAAGATCCTGAGTTCAATCCCTTGTTAAAAAAAAAAAAAAGAATTGTAATGGTTTTAACCCATGTATGCTTTTTATAGGATGATTAAGTTTTTAGTTACAAAATATCTTAAAACTTGGTAAAGCTCATAGATGTGAATTGACACATTATAATTAACCATATTTCAGACCATTGAGGAGAACTGCTTTGACTTATGTTAATGCTAACAAACAAAATTCTGACCTAATGGTAACTAATTCTTTAGCCTTTCTGACTTAAGTACATTTTCAGAGCAAAGCTAAATATCTTCATGTGACTGCCTTGGACATTTTAGTTAATGATATGATCGTTACTGTACCAAGTGCTGAGAATGCAAAGAAGTAAGAGTCTAGTTATGGTTCCTTCTCTGAGGCTATAGCTTAGTCGGAAAAGCAAGAAAGTAAGCTGTCTTCTGTATTGTGTAAAATGAATAGTATACAGGCATTAGTTTACTGTGGTTAGAGTTATCATTGAAGTTTCTGTGGAATTAAGATTTAAAGAATATCTTTAAAGGACTTTGATAAGTGAGAAAGATTTTCTAAGCAGGGAAATCAAATGGGGCTGCATATATTTTCTTTTCACGAGGAGATTCTCAGAGGATAGGCAGTAATTTGAGCCGGGTTTGCAGAGATGAATTAGGACTTTGAGATGATAGCTTTGAAAGCAAGTCTTACCATGAAGACAGGAAAGCATATATAATTGCTCTTCCCAATCAAACCTGATTGGTCTTTCAGCCTCTTTGGATTAGTAAGAAACCTAGTCCTAAAATGATCACTTTAATTCATGATTGGATGAGTAGCAAGTCGTGTGAACACTCTATCCCTACTTCACTTATTTGTATAAATGGTAGAATAATTAACAATGGAAGCTATGAGTAAAAAGCAAAGTATCCAAGACAACCCCTGATAATAAATAATAGATATTCTATAAATACTAGTTTATTTTCTTATTTTCAAAATTTGTTGTCTTAATGTCTTCAGTGGCTTAACTTTCTCTACTCACAAGTCTATGTATGGTATTGGTGTTAACATAGATTCTCTGATAAAAATGTGTAAGACAACTTGTGTTTTTTAGGAAAACTTGTTCATTAAGAGTGCCTCATTTCCCTGGATTATGGGAAAAGAAATCCATTTATCTGTCATTCATTGGGTTGAACCATGTGGTATTGCCAGTGTGTGGCTATTTTTAACCTGTTGAAATGGTAATTTCATGAGATTCACATTTAACAACTATACCTTGTATATATATTGTAATATAATCACATTTAACAACTATACCTTGTATATATATTGTAATAGAGAATACTTAAAATAGTTATTTTCTCCATTTTTCTCTTTTAAGATCCTGATAATTTAAGTGACTCTCTCTTTTCTGGTGATGAAGAAAACACTGGAACTGAGGAAATAAGGAATGAAATAAATGGGAACTGGATTTCAGCATCCTCCATTAATGAAGCTAGAATTAATGCCAAGGCAAAAAGACGACTACGGAAAAACTCATCCCGGGACTCTGGCAGAGGCGATTCAGTCAGTGATAATGGAAGTGAAGCCCTTCGTGGTGGAGTGACTGTGCCACCCAGTCCAAAAGGAAGGTTGCTAGATAGGCGGTCTAGATCTGGTAAAGGAAGGGGACTACCAAAGAAAGGTTGGTATATACCATGTGAGAGAAACAAATGGGCAAAAAGTTGTCTAGTTCTTGTTCTATGATTTCTTTGTCCAAGGAATGAAAGAAATTTAAACAAGATAAAGGTTTATGGTTTTGTATAGAGTGATTAAATTTTTAGTTTCAAAAGTATCTTAAAAATGTAGCAATTTGAAGATCATTCCATATTGGGTTTTTTCCTTGTGTTTGTAGATTTTCTTTCTTTTTTTTCCACTGAGGATGAAACCTAGGGCCAGGCAAGTGTTCTACTGCTGAGCCACATCCCCCGGAGACGTAATTTTTTTGAACAGAATTGCCACTCATTTTTTTTTTGAGACAGGTTCTCGCTTTGTAGTTCATACTGGCCTTGAGTTTACTGTGTAGCCTAGGTGACCCTCAAACTCACAGCAATCCTCCTGCCTCTGCCTCCTGAGGGCTAGGATTACAGGCGTGAGTCACCATGCTTGGTATTGTTGTATGTAGTTACCCTGAATTAGGGACCTTGAGCTTCCAAGGCAGGCGCTAGAACCACTGAGCTAAATCTTTGGCCCAGCACTGTCACTCTTGATTCTAGCAAAATAAAGTATACACTAAGTTCTCTCCGTTATGAATTGTGCATGTACTGTTTTTGAAATTCATCGTATCTATTATCTAGTGAATCTAGTTATATCCATTGTTAAGAATAATGAATATAAATTTGGTAGTATATGGAAACACTGTCAGATTTTCAAATATCTGGTTCTGTGTGCTCTTGAGTTCTGTTTATTTTGGATACTGCAGTTGAGTGGTGGTCAGTGCTTTATTCCTAGCACTATAGTGACTAGCACATGGTAGACATTTATAATTTGTTGAAATGAAGGGTTTGTCTGCTTGTCTTTAGTGGGGTTTTGATATAATGTGGTGATTTAATTAGCTTGTTAATGATGGCAGTTTATATAGCTCAGTTATGATTCTGATAATTTAAGTGACTCACTTTTCTGGTAGTGAGGAAAATGCTTGGAATCAGGAGAAAAGAATGAAATATAGGAAAATTGAATTTCAGCATCTTCCATTAATGAAGCTAGAACTATTGCTAAAGCAAAGAAAAAATGACTGGAAGAACAGGTGAAGGAAGAGTTTTAAATAAAATATTCATATAAACAAATTACTGCAGTTGGTCAGAAATTTTTATTTTTGTGGAATACTTTTATTGTTTGGCTCAAAATGGAACCTTGTTACAAGATTCTCATGTGCTTTGATGGCAAGGATTATACTATAATACAAAGTAAAATTTCAGTAAAATAAGAAAAATTGGTGACACTGTAAGAGTTTTTAAAAAATCATATACCGGTCCTTCTAAAAAATATTTCAGTAACTTATGTAGTAAGGAAACTGGGAAAGGTGGAATTGTTAAACTTATATTGGTTGGTTTGTATGTAGAAGCTGAGAGAAATAGTTATTAACGTTTTAATGGTTAGCAATTATTTGTAACATTGCTAATTGTGAATTATAGTTTAATGTGTTCTTTTACATTTTGAGTACTTTACTTTACAACATTTGATGGTAGTCACACTGCTTGTTAGTTTTTCCCTTGACTTTTTTGTATCACACCTCACTGGCTCTATTTTGGCCTAAGAGATGCATAATTTTTCTAAGGTCCTCTGATTTTTTGTTTTTGCTTTAAAGCATCTGCTTTTTTGGTTTTTGACAATATGATATTTCACTTTGATGTTTATAGAAAGAGATTATAAAAGAAAATAATCATTGTTGAAAAAGAGATCTCAGTAAAAAGGACTTTCAGGTATAGTCCTCACTTTGAAAAAACTAACAAAAATTAAAGTTGTTTTTTGTTTAACATTTGTCCATTTAGAATTACTTAAGATTTCAATTAAAATTTGTGAACTATGAACTTTCCTTTTCATTTCTAAACTCTGTCAGGTGGTGCAGGAGGCAAAGGTGTCTGGGGCACGCCTGGGCAGGTTTATGATGTGGAAGAGGTGGACGTGAAAGACCCTAACTACGATGATGATCAGGTATCAGTGATTTACTTTCTTTTATATATAAATTATTTATAAACTTTTTGACCTCATGTTTATAGTTAACTCATAAACTTGTCCAGTAATACATGTGTATTTTTACTCTAGCTCTCAAGTGGTATGTATGTAGACATGCACATAGGAATTGAATAGATGCAGTATGTGTATCTGTCATGTGTATTCAGTACTTCTAATTGTTAATTTTACATGAACCCCACTGGTAATATATCTGTAATTTTAAGAAAATCTAACTAAATTCACTTAGAATTATTGTATTTGTTTTCAATAAATAGTTTTTTATAATAATAATAATTGAGAAGAATGTGTTATTTTGAACACCATAAACAATTTATAGATTTTAGATTCCTTTATAATTCTGTTTAATATGACTACTGATAAATTTTGTTTTGGAGGATATGCAGTTTTTGTATGGGTAATAATGGTTTGTTATATATTTATCTTTTCAATGGAAAAACTCTGAAAGTAAATAGTATAACAGACTTGCTTGTACTCATCTTCCAAGTTTCTCTGTTGTAACTGTCCGCTCATTAATAGCTATTTTTTCCTGTATCTTCATTTACCAGTCCTCTTCCCCACCCGTATTCTTCAGTATTTTCAAGCAAATATCAGATAATGACTTTTTAAAAACAGACTTTGCATAAGATAGGAAACAGTCCTGAGAGTTTTAAGTGGGAAAGTATCAGGGCACATATTAGACTGTTTTTATAGTGTATTATTTGTATTATGTATGTACCTAACTATTTTAACTAATAGTTGGACATGGAAATATTTCTAAGAAAATAGGAGATAACAACACATATTTAAAACCAGAGGGATTCAAATGCTATGGAATTGCTAAATATAGTCTATCAAGCAAATGTTGTTAGAAGGAAACCAGTCATAAATTGCAAATATTTCAGAACTTTGTGTAGTAGAGAGAGCGATGGTTTAAATGTAATTTGAACAATGTTTTTCCTTAGAGATTTTCAATCACTATGATATTGATGTTTTGGACGTCTTTGGATCCCACTTCTTTTCTAGATTGACAGATAGTAAATATCTGTGAAATACTATTTCATCTTGCAAACAGGTTTTTTTGAGACAAGGTCTCTTCTTGTAGTTCAGGCTGGCCTCGAGTTCAGCCTTGAACTCACAGGAATCCTTCTGCCTCTGCCTCCCGTGTACTAGGGTTATAGGCGTGAGCCACCATGCCCAGCACTGTGGTGTGTGGTACTGATTGCTGGTGGGCGTGATTCTTCATGCCTGTCATTGTTGTATGTGGTTACTGGGGATTGAACCCAGGCCCTTGCACTTGGAAGGCCGGCGCTGGAAACACTGAGCTAAATCTCTGGTCCTTTTGTTTTGTTTTCTTTTTGGTTTTCTTTTAGGTTTTTTGAGACAGGGTCTTACTTTGTAGTTCAAACTGGACCTGAGCTCAGCCTCAAACTCACATGATAGCAATCCTCCTGCCTCTGCCTCCTGAGTGTTGGGATGACAGGCGTGAGCCACCACGCCCGGCACTGTGCTATGTGGTACTGGTTGCTGCTGGGTGTGAGTCTCCACACCCAGCATTGTATGTGGTTACTGGGGAATCAAACCCGGGTTTTTGCGCTTGCAAGACAGGTGCCAGAACCACTGAGCTAAATCCCAGGCCCACCTTTTGTTTTGTTTTTTGAGACGGGCCCTTGCCTTGTCACCCAGCTAGTCTTAATCTCTCTCTTCCAACTTCTTAGTTTCACGAAGTGATAGACCTGCAGGTGGACCACTACACCCGAAAAAAAAGTATAAAGTTTTAATGAAAGTACTTTATATAATAGGAAACTATCACATAGGTTTGGGGGCATTGAAAGATTATTTTTGAGAAAGAGAAAATTAACACAAGACAATAGGAGTTAATAGAAAATCATACATTTGCTGTGGTTGATGGTTCCACTCTGCATACTTGTTTACTGAGTTTGATTTTTCAGGATAGTGATATAGACTGTAGTTGTATATAAGTGACTAAAAAGGGCAGTTTATCTTTATCTTGCTCTAAATGGAGATTACTAACCAGTTGGAATATAATTTCAATTTATCTGAATATTTTATTCTTTATTACTATTTTCTTCTTCCCTCAGGAGAATTGTGTTTATGAAACTGTAGTTTTGCCTTTGGATGAAAGGGCATTTGAGAAAACGTTGACCCCAATTATACAGGAATACTTTGAGCATGGGGATACTAATGAAGTTGCGGTAGGTTTCAAGTTATAAGTGTAATTTATGTCATGGAAGAGAACTTGATATTAGAAACAGAACTTGTCTATGTGATCTTGGATCACTGAATAAATTTAAACATTTTTTTTTTCCATAAGTGATATCTAACAGACCGAATGAAATCTCATTTTGTTTAATCAAGTTTTCTAATATGATACGACTTTTGTGCCATTTCCTGAACTGGAAAATGCAATATGCTTTATAATTTTACATATTTTTTTTTTTGAGACAGAGTCTTTCTTTGTTGTTCAGGCTGTTCCTGAGCTTACTATGTAGCCCAGGTGAGCCTTGAACTCACAGCAATCCTCCTGCCTCTGCCTCGTGAGTGCTAGGATTACAGGCATGAGTCACTATGCCCGGCGTTGTATGTGGTTACTGGGGATCGGAACTAGGGATCTTGAGCTTGCAAGGCTGGTGGTGGAACCACTGAGCTAAATCCCTGACCCTATGTATATTCTTGTAATTTATAAAATATAATTTTAGCAACTTCATGGCATTTATTGACTCCCTGAAGCCTCTTTGGGGACCTCAGCTGAGATTTCCCGGTTTAATTGTATTTTTTAACATTTACTTTCATATTTGGGAGTAGGTTAAAAGTTATCTTTGTACTCTGTCCAAAAAAAGGGAATAATACAAAGATTTGAACAAGAGATGCATACAACGGCACGAGAGTATTTTTGAAGTGTATTTTGGGAAAATTTAATACATTGTCCATAAAGCCAATCTAGAAGTAAAGTCTATTAGTTTAATTAGGATTCCTGGGTTAAATACAATTATAAAATCTTAGAAAATGTACAATTTAGATTTTTAAAATTCAGATTGGATTTTCTTCATTTTTCTGTTCCATGAGGTTTGGTATCTTTGGATTTATAGAATTTCAATATAAAATAAATATTTATTCAGTAATAATTGTTTAATAGATGCCACTTGGAGGAATTTGAGGTGGGTGATTCCTACCTTTTTAATGCTCAGTGAGGTGTAAACAGATTATTAAATAAAAGGTGAAACATTTGGTCCCAGAGGATCAGATTAATGTTGAACCCTATGAAATCAGGGATGGTTGCAATCTAGGTACGTGACTTTCCTCTTTGTATATACTATGAGCAGAGAGTTGTAGAAGCATAAAATTGAGAGCAATGCAACAGGTGATGCTGGCCATCTGAAGGCTGGCTAGGCATTTTTCAGGAAAGATAGCTGAAGGTAGTTTTCTGGGAAAGTGTAGTATCATGTTTAAAAACAATGAGTTGGTTATTTAGGGCAGCTGAAGAAGATGAAATGGTGTGGGAAGAGATTACTAACAAGAATACCTTTTTAGGTGGTTAGTATACTGTAACTGAAAGACTGTAAGAAACCTGTGGGTGTTGGCATAGTCCTAAAATCCCAGCACTTTGGGAGGCTGAGGCCAGGAGAATTACAAGTTCAAAACCCATCTGAGCAACTTAGTGAGACTCTGTTTTAAAATAAGAGATGGAAGATATTCAGGAGTACTGGGTTACAACTCAACTTCCAGGGCTGCATTGACTGCCTGCATTCTGCTTCTGGTTCTTGGGTTTCTGCAGCTATTTCCTAATTTGTCTGTGCTGTGGGTATGTTAGGAGTGGTAATTATATTGAGCATTAGATGAGGTAATATAAAATGGCTGTAATGCTTGATCCCTTGTAAGTGGTATTAGCTGCTGCTATATTTTTAACAGGAATATTTGACTTTATCCCAGCATTTATACCATTAATGCCAGTTAAAAAGAATGGTTCAGGATTGCATTTTTTTTTAAATAAATTGCTTCATTTTATGTATACTATTCGATAGCTTATAAAACATAAAAGAGTTGAATCTTTTTCATGGATGCATAATACTCCATTTGTAGGAATACATCCCTTATTCATTTATTTTTTTATTTTTTATTTTTTAGGGTTTTTTTTTTTTTTTTTTTGAGACAGGGTCTCGCTTTGTAATTCAGGCTGACCCTGAACTCAGCCTCAAACTCACAGCAATCCTCCTGCCTCTGCTTCCCAAGTGCTGGGAATACAAGCGTGAGCTACCATGCCTGGCGCTGTGGTATGTGGTGCTCACTGCTGGTGGGAATGATTCACCACATCTGGTATTGTTGTATGTGGTTACTGGGGCTCGAACCTAGGCCCTTGCCCTTGCAAGACAGGCGCAGGAACCACTGAGCTAAATCCCTAGGCCCATCTGTGCTATTTTTAATGTTTTTGTTATAAGATCTTATTTTAAACTTAACATGAAATTACAAATGTTTGAAGCAGACAGTGGCGTATGTGAATGGTAGAATATTTGGACAATAAAATACATAAACATCTTACGATGATGTACAATGAAATTTTCCTACAAATGCTCATCAAACAGTATTCTTAGAAATAATAGACTGTAAAGCAGGTTAATTAGCATCAAACTTATGTAGTTAAATAGTAATATTATATAGTTCAGTAGGCTGTTCAGTGTAATTCAGTCTTGAATTTAGTGATGTTAAGGTAAAGCTTAGCAAATCAGCATTATTTATCCTATCCCAGTAAGTATGACTGCTTCTCTGATTATTTCTAAAGAGGCAGAGGTAAGGACACATAGATGAAAGTTTGATTTTTCAAAAATAAAATTGAATTGTAGGAATTGACATACTTAAAAAATTACTCTTTTGAATAGGAAATGCTAAAAGATTTAAATCTTGGTGAAATGAAGAGTGGAGTACCAGTGTTGGCAGTGTCCTTAGCATTGGAGGGAAAGGCTAGTCACAGAGAAATGACATCAAAGCTGCTTTCTGACCTCTGTGGGACAGTAATGAGCACGAATGATGTAGAGAAATCATTTGACAAGCTGTTGAAAGACCTACCCGAGTTGGCACTGGATACCCCGAGAGCGCCACAGGTCTGTATTACCTTCTGTTGGGTCCTTCCCCTTGGCACTCCTAACTACCCCTGTATAGGCTTCCATTTAAACGGACAGAAAATAGGCCACTTGTTTTACTGTATAAAAACAGCTTCCTAACCTTTTGGTGTATTTTTCCTAGCTGTTCGGCTTTTTTAGACAGTCTTTCTGAGACTATAAATTCAGTTTGTTTGTTTGATTGATTGATTGATTGATTGAGTCAGAGTCTCTCACTTTTGTAGTTCAGGCTGGCCCTGAGCTCATAACGTAGCACAGGCTAGCCTTGAACTCACAGCAATCTTCCTGCCTCTGCCTCTTGAGTGCTGGGATTACGGGTGTGAGCCACACTGTCTAGCACTGTGGTATGTGGTTACTGAGGATTGAACTCAAAACCTTGTGCTTGCAAGGCAGACGCTGGAACCACTGAGCTAAATCCCTGGCCCCAATTTTTATATCTTACTTCTCACATACTGTCTATAGCTTTTAGGATTTCATGTATATGTATTTAATAGTTTTTGCTATCTAGTCTTTATGTAAACTTTTTACTATCTAGTATAAGTATTCTAAAAATTCAGGTTATGATTTGCTTAACTAATGTTTATACTATAAAAGTTGTAAGTACTATGGTTCCTTTTGTAATTTTGAAAACATGAAATTGATGCTTAATTAAAATTTAAAAAATATTACTTTAGAAATAAAAAGAGTACTGATGGGTTATTCCTAGTGCTGTTTCTGTTACACTTTCCTGGGACTGATGATAGTTTGTTTCAGGCATTAAGTTGTGATTCAAAAGTGGACATTTTTTTCCACTTAGGGTTACTAGTGCTTTTGTAAAAAGCCAAAAACAAGACAGGCCAGCACAAAGAACTATTATTAAGACTTTTATGTTAAATTTTCCTTTTTGTTTTTGGTTACATATCAATGTATGGGTGGTACATTTATTTAATTAAAAATTAAGTCTTATGTACTATTTGGTAAATTTGATTTTTTTTCACACCATAAAATATGGTAAATATATTTCCCTACATTTACCATCTCATGTATGTACTATTTAACTTTATTATTGTACATTGAAGTTGTTTCAGTTTTTATCATAACTAAGTCAAATAATATTTATACACAACTTTTCTCATAAGATAAATTTTTTAATTATTTTGGAAAACCTAGTCTGGGTGTTGTTTTCTTTTTTAGGAAAGAGGTTTCTCTTGATGTCGTCATTTACTTAACAGATGATTTTGATCATATATTCAGTCTCAGGCAGTGTGGAAGGTTTTGGAAATTTTGTAGCGAGCAAAACAACATGAGGTCAGGATGTAGGGGCACATGCCAAGTATAATTCACAGGTTCCAATTAGGCACTTCCCATATTCTAATGTATCTTTTAGGTATTGACTATAGTTCAGCTAATCTTTGTCACTTATGTGTTTAGAAATTGTGTCCTATTAAAAGTTAGTTTTATATTTTTTTTTTATAAAGCTCTCTTTTTTTCCTTATAGTTGGTGGGTCAATTTATTGCTAGAGCTGTTGGAGATGGAATTTTATGTAATACCTATATTGATAGTTACAAAGGAACTGTAGATTGTGTACAGGCTAGGTAAGTAATTTTCCTACTCGGAATTTCAAAATAGGGTGAGATTCTATGGGATCTTATTGACATGTCACATATTAATTATATATTGTAGACACCTGTTACTTGTCTGTGTTTTCCACTGTCAATGATTGAAAGATTATTCATGTAAAACAAGTGGAAGAAGACATAGTGTTCTGGGTTTTAGCTAATCTATTAGTTACGGTCATGTCAAGCAGCCTTTCTCTGGGCCTCAGTTTCCTTATTTATAAAGTGAAAAGATTGGCTATAAAATGTTTTTTAAGGTTACTTTGGGTTCTAACATTCTGAAAGCATCGACTATACTATTAAGATGGATAACGACACAGAAGTCTCATTTACAGTTTCATTTTGTGCTTTATCTGCCTATAAGTTTTTTCTTAGAAAATCTTGTCTTTCATGCTTATTCTTTGGTATAATTCATTTTAGGTTCAATGTGATATTCGAGGTTTACATTATATGATTTTTCTTCATGGATATTTAAATTTGGACTCAGCCATGTTTTAGGCTACATCTTCACTTAATTTCGTAGGTCTATTTTAGGTCATAGTTAGGGCTCCCTGGAAAGGCGTGGGTCTAGGTAAAAATAAGTTACATGTGAAATGTTATTTTTGTTGTAGATAGTTACTTTGAAATATCTTTGGGTTTTTCTTGACCAAGAAATGGAAGTATAATGCATGAGAGTATTAATGAGAATCAACTTTTTTTTTTGCTCCTTGCTTTTTAGTTTGAAAAATGGTTTTTTAAGAAGAGTTTTGAATTTTATATTGCTTTATATTTATGGAAGTTTTCAGTACACATAGAATTTTGTCAGTTTTTTCCAATTTAGCAAAATTCAGGCACATCTAGGTATGAGAATTAAGCTTTACTTTTCTGCTTTTGTAGAGCTGCTCTCGACAAGGCAACTGTACTGCTGAGTATGTCTAAAGGTGGAAGGCGTAAAGAGAGCGTGTGGGGCTCTGGAGGTGGGCAGCAGTCTGTCAATCACCTTGTTAAAGAGGTACCTTTGAGTATTGTTTTTTAACTTGATTTATACATGTTCCTGTGAAAGAAAAAATGAGTAGTCTTACAGTTACAAACAGAAAACAGAATACAGTAATTCATTTATTTTGCTTTACACTATTTTGGGTACAAATTGTACAATAATCAGGTATAGTTGTAAATTTCTTTTTTCTGACTTAAAAATGATACTGTTAGTTAAAAGTGCTTTCATTAGTATTTCCAAAGACTTGCCAGGTGAGCTGGTGCTTGCCTGTAATCACAGCCTTTGGGAGGCTGGGGCAGGAAGATAAAGAGACCATCCTAAGGTACGTACTAAGATGAAAGCTGCCGTGGATGACATAGTGAGACTTTATCCCAAACAAAGCACCCCCCCCAGATCCCCAAACCCCAAAAGACTATTAATTTCTAAGGAATCCCTGAAATTTCTTATATTAGTATTAAAAATTTTTATGTATGTACTGTTAAAATAAGATTTTTGTAAAATATATCTTTATATGAACAATTTGAAACTGGATAGTTAGTTTAAAAATTATGTTGGCATTTGCAGTGTCAGAATTACAATCTCTTTTTGAAGAAATAAAAATAGAAAAATAGAGATAAAGAAACAGCTAACAAGGGGAAATTTGAGTTGGTTCTCCTCCAATTCTGTTTGTGATCAGAGTCTTGGAAAGAATTAAGTTTATGAAACAAGCCACCTCTGAAATTTATAATTTTAAATTGTGAATATTCTAATGTACTACTTCAAATTTTTTTCCTAAATCATGATAATAGGGATTACTCATCAGGATGTATTTCAGTAAATTTTACTTTACATTAAAAAAAAAAATTCTTAAAATATTTTTGGTACCAGGAATTGAACTTGTAACCTTGTGCCTGCAAGGCAGGTGCCTGAAACACTGCTAAATTCCTGGCTCTTTACTTCTTACATTGTGTAAACTGGATGTAGGAGGTGCTTAAGTAAGATATTATTTAATCAGTCAGCATTGAGTCCCCACTAAATACAAAGGTGATTTTATAGGCAGTTTATAGGGAAGAAAATTTCTTACTGAAGCTCTTTAGCTGAGAAACTTCCTGCTTTTTTCCTAGGGCCATAGATGTTACTGTGCAAGCAGGAGAGTCAGAGTGGGATCTGTAACTAGAAGCTGAATTATTGATGCATATTTTTATATAATGGGTTTCAAATCTACAGTTGTAGATAAAAGAGTAACTATATAGATATCTTACCACTGTCTAGTAATGCCACATTATCATTTCTCAGTTTTAAGTTCCATTGCATTTTTCAGGTCATCTTAATAAAAAAGAATTACTTTTTTCCACTTTAAAAATACATATCAAACTTTCAGTTAGTGCCCTCTAGTGGTATTTAAAAATCCCTTATTTTCAGTGGAGCACTGAAAAATTATAATTACAATTGACATATAAATCTACTTGGTAGATCTTGGTGACAATTCAGACACCCTGAATCATTGCATCTGCTTTATAATTAAATGCCATTTAAAAGTTTGAAATTTACTTAATTATAAAAAAGTGTTTTTATGTTTTATGTCAAATGACTGTTCTTGGGTTAGCTGGGATTGCTATTTCATTGTGTGAAATACTGGACGAATTTAAGTAGTGGTGAACCTATGACACACATGGTGCAGCAGCAGGCTATTTGTATCATTGAATGCTGTTAAAGGTTCACCTCACCCCTGTGAATAGTCCTGTAGGTACACACAATTTTTAAACACACATTCTAACATATTTCAATTTTGCAATTTAATAGATTGATATGCTGCTGAAAGAGTATTTACTCTCTGGAGACATATCTGAAGCTGAGCATTGCCTTAAGGACTTGGAAGTACCTCATTTTCACCATGAACTTGTATATGAAGTAAGATTATTTTGCCATGCCAAATAAGTTTTTTAAATGCTCCTTATCATACCATAGTGAATCACTGCTTCTTTAGAAATTGCCTTTTTTTTTTTGGAGACAGGGTCTTGCCTTGTAGTTCAGGGTGGCCCTGAGCTCAGCCTCAAACTCACATCACAGCAATCCTCCTGCCTCTGCCTGTGAGCCACCATGCCCAGCGCTGTGGTATATGGTACTGGTTGCTGTTGGGCGTGAGTCTCCACACCCAGTATTGTATGTGATTACTGAGGATTGAACCCGGGTCCTTGTGCTTGCAAGACAGGCACTGGAACCACTGAGCTAAATTCCCGGCCCTAGAAGTTTCTTTTAAAAATATTAAGAAAATGGTTTTAAAATTATAATCCTTATAAAATTATATAGTCATTACTTGGTATGTAATCATTCCCAGTATTAGAGGAAAAACTTGATACATATGTAGTAGCAATTTCTTTTATGAATTATTCTTTCATTCAATTCTTAGGCTGTTGTAATGGTTTTAGAGTCAACTGGAGAAAATGCATTTAAGATGATTTTGGATTTATTAAAATCTCTTTGGAAATCTTCCACCATTACTGTAGACCAAATGAAACGAGTAAGTGTAACATTATTTTGAACAATTTTAAACGGTAAATATACATTGAGTAAAAATTATGATTGTGAAGGAAAGTTTTTTCTAGGTATGTTTCATATTCCTGTCTGTAGGTTTTGTTTTCTTAATGGTAGTGTTTACACCCATTTCTTTGAAAGAAATACTACAGGTTTCTTTTTTCTTATTTAAAGAGTGATTTTTAGGGCTTCATTTTCTAAGATAAACTTTGTTTTATAGCTAAAGAAAAATAGTAGTTTTTAGCAAATTATACTTGTTCCATATTTAAAATTTTTATTGTTGCATTGTTAGTGACATAGGACATTTGCCTTGTATTTTTAAAAAGGTAGTAAGTGTAGAGAAGAAGAGGACTTTGCCTGAATGCTGAGGTTTTCCTGCAGCTGTTTTGAGTTTTAAGGAAAACGTTCTTTAACAAATGTAATTCTGTATTTTTGACAGGTTCAGATCGGATTTGTTTCATCTACTTAACCTTAAAAACAGATTGATGCTGTAATGATGGCTTGTATTTCATGGCGTGTGTTTTATATGGGCTAACAATTCTACATATGATGTCATTGTTTTAGGGTTATGAGAGAATTTACAATGAAATTCCTGACATTAATCTGGATGTCCCACACTCATACTCTGTGCTTGAGAGATTTGTAGAAGAATGTTTTCAGGCTGGAATAATTTCCAAACAACTCCGAGATCTTTGCCCTTCCAGGTACTTTATTTAAATAATACTTTCTCAGTGTAAAATACTGGATGAGATACTTAAGAAGGCTATGCTAACTGTCATTCCACTAGAAAAATACTGTAATAGTATCTTCCTTCGGGTGACCAAGAGTGAGATTGTGGAAAGACACGTATGAAGCTTGTTTTGCCTCTAGTAGATGTGTATAGGACTGCTTCCTGAAGCCCCAGTTCATTTTAAGGAAATTAATTTTGTGCAGTAGTTTTGTGCACAAAGCTCCATTTAAAGTAGTTTCAGTGTTATTTCAAAGTAGATATTAATCATCAGTATGATGAGAAAAGGAAGAGATGAGATGAAGCTTACAGGGTACAATGTACTTCTTTGAACTCAGAGGGCAAGTATGAATTCAGAATTTTTCAGGCTTCAAAGAGCCTAGGATCTTTACCCATATTCTTTGGCTGCCTTTGTGACCTCATAGGATGGAGAAATGAGGCTATTAGAAAGTTATGTGCAGGGCCGGGGATTTGGCTCAGTGGTTCTGGCGTCTGTCTTGCAAGCGCAAGGACCCAGGTTCGGTTAACCACATACAATACTGGGTGTGGAGACTCACGCCCAACAGCAACCAGTACCAGATAAGCACAGTGCCGGACGTGGTGGCTCACACCTGTAATCCCAGCACTCAGGAGGCAGAGGCAGGAGGATTGCTGTGATGTGAGTTTGAGGCTGAGCTCAGGGCCAGCCTGAACTACAAAGCGAGACCCTGTCTCAAAAAAAAAAAGAAAGTTATGTGCAAATGGACATAAATTTAGGAGTGTTTTTCTTTGGAGATAATTACTCGTACTACTAGGATGTAACTTTTGAGTTGGTAAGGGCTTTTGTTGTTAATGATAATAATGAAGCTTATAATAGTGATAAGCAGAACTTATTTTGGTTTTATGCACATTTTTTTTGTAGTCTATTATGAAAAAAATTTTAAGCTTAGAGTATTTTTTATAACTACATTGTGAAAGTTAAATCTTGGAAAACTATTTCTTGGCGCTCTAGAAAGTCTAGAATCAAAACTGAAGGAAGGGGACTGGCGATTTAGCTCAGTGGCTCCAGTCAGCCTTGCAATTTCCAGGTCCCGAGTTTGATCCCCAGTAACCACATACAACAGTCCCAGGCGTGCTAATTCATGCCAACCAGCAATCAGTACCACACACCACAATGCTGGGCACGGTAGCTTACACTTGTAATCCCAGCACTTGGAAGGCAGAGGCAGAAGGATTGCTTTGAGTTTGCGGCTCACCTGGGCTACTACAAAGTGAGACCGTCTCAAAAAAAAAGACTTACGGAAAATGGTTTAATGCCTTTGATAGAAATGTTTAGAAATTCAAACCTTAGCTTGGTGATCACACCATTTATGTAATGATGTGCCAGTGATCCAGATGATATTAGTAAAATTTCTTATCTTTTTTAAAAAAATTGTGAAATAGGTACATTTTTTATACACATCATGATTACAGTAAACATTGACAATTTGTGCCAGTATATGATAACTTGATTCTCATTTTTCCCCATTATCCTACTCACCCTACAGCCTGCCACCTCCTATATACATAAGCTTTGTTTCCCTTTTTTATTATCTCAAGTTTTTCTTTCCCCTTGTTACTTGCCCCTACTCCCATTTCTCTTTAATTTCTTATCTTTTGCAAGGCTTCTTGCTGTTGACAGTTTCATTCCCTGCCTGGTCTCATATCCTCTATATTTAAGAAAATGTAGGTGGTTTCCACTTAGCCATAGTGAGTTTTGAAAGAGCTTTTTATCTTTGGCACTGTTGTTTTTTTTCTAACTTTTCAGCATCTGTTTGAATCTGGTGATTTCTATTGTGGCTTTACTCTTGAGGGGCATTTAAGGATATACCTAAATTTTCAGTGTAAAACAACTCTGATGTTTGTCATACATGCTTTTTGCTTATTTGGGAGAAGTACACAATTGTATGTGATCTTAATGTGTCTTTACATGTTAGTCTATGGTAAGATATTAAGGATAATTCTGTACTAGCTGTTTCCCCAAGATTCTTGCTGCTACCTGTAGTAGCTAGAGTGTGGTTACTTGGAGGGAAGGGAATCTCGAGTTTGAAATGACAAAAATCCCAAAATAGAACATGGGCTAGAATGAAATGAATTCTGATTTATCTTTCTACATTCACTTCATGGCTTTTCTACAGCTGAAAAAAATCTTTAAAAATTGTGAAGGATGGGTATTTTGATAAACTTGTCACAGTTCCAGCTTCCATAGTTCTCATTCATGTTAGTGTTTCCTATGTGACTCATTATGTACTTTCAAACCATAATGTTGTGGTAGAAATCTTAAATTCTAAATCCAATGTCTTAGTTTTGTATTTCAATGTTAATATAACTTCAATAAGATAATGCATTTTTGTAATTAAGCTTTTATTTAAACCAAATTGTTCAGATTTGCTGTTTGATAATATCTTTTGCTAAGATATACTAGAGTTGGAAAAAAATGTCTTTTTTAAAAAAATTAAGACGTTATTTTCTTAAAACCCTTCATATCTAACTACATAACCAAAAATTTCCAAGCTTTTAATTTTTAATTGAATATAGTAAGAATCTGTTGTTTTCATATTTTTGTTCTTTTCATTACAGGGGCAGAAAGCGTTTTGTAAGTGAAGGAGATGGAGGTCGCCTTAAACCAGAGAGCTACTGAATATAAGAACTCTTGCAGTCTTAGGTGTTATAAAAATATAAATCTGAATTGTAAGAGTTGTTAGCACAGGTTTTCTTTTTTATTTTAGCACTTGTTTTGGGTACAAGGCTTTTCTCAAATTTTATAAAGTTTAAGGGGAATTTTTTAAAGGGAGGTTATTTTGTTGTTTTGTTTTTGAGGGTAGAAAGAAAATAGAAAAGTAACCACTTAAGTGGAATATCCTAATAAGCTACCTTTTCTAAGTGCCATGTTTATGACCTAATCATTCCAAGTTTTGCATTGATGTCTGACTGCCACTCCTTTCTTTCAAGGACAGTGTTTTTTGTAGTAAAATCACTGGTTTATACGAAGCTTTATTTAGGGGGTAAAGTTAAGCTGCTAAACCCCATGTTGGCTGCTGCTGTTGAAATACTGTGCTTTGGGAGTAAAAACAAAAGTTTTTTCTTTGTCTTAAAGAATTTTTAAAAAATGAGTCATGAGACTTACTCATCTTTCCAGGGAACATACTGATGGTCTTAAAGACTAGACAGTTAAAGTAAATGGTGGCTGGAACATCTATTTTTCTACAAAACTGGAAAAATGAACCTGGTTCTACAAGAATGTACAACAAAATAAAACATGTGAAGCAGTGTTGATTCTTTATTGAGAGTACGCTTATTTGAGGTCTTTTTTCTTGCCTGTTGAGTAATAGTACCTAATAAGGTCCTAGGTACTATCCCTAGCATTGCAAAAATATAGAAGAAAACACAAAACTTAAATTTCGCACAACAGATATAGTATAGTTTACTCCATTATTTCCTGATGTGATCTAATGTTAGCTTGTCTTTCTTCAGTTGTGACTAAATGATTAGTGTTGCAAATTTTTTCTTTACGGACTCAGAGCTTTACATTTCCTCCGTGTCTGAGAAAATACTAACTACCAAAAAATAATAATTAAAGAATAATTACCAACTTCCTTTTACAAATCCTAATTACTTAGCAGTTCCTCAGTCTGGTTATTTAAATTGCATATTGACTGTAGCAAACTAACCAAGATTGTATTAACTTACAGAAGTATTTTTAGGGAGGTATTTATTAAATGTACAGCCTTTAAGAACACCCCAAATTGGAAGTTTGTATTTGTTTTACATGCTCTTTTATAACCATTTTCAGATTTTTGTTTGATACTTAAATGCTAATTCTTAAGTTCTTGAAATTACTATAATTAAAAGCTAACTACAAAATAGGTGAGTTCCTTAAAAATCACATTTAAGAGGGCTGGGGATTTAGCTCAGTGGCACCATACCTGCCTCACAAGCACAAACAAGGTCCTGAGTTCAATCCCCAGTACCAAAAAACACCCCCCCCCCCCAACATTTAAGAAACTAGCGACTACTGGTAGGATCATTACTGGTCAGGCGCAGTAACATTAAACATGACATGGCACACAAAACTGGTTTAAAAATGTTTTAATTAGATAATGTTCAATGTATAACACAAACGTTCAAATTCAGATTTGTAATAAACGTGCACAAATCCTCTATATAAAAAATAGCATTTAATCATTTGTGCCTATGTCAGACTGGTAGTAGTAGGAACAGAGAATGGTAATTTAAATTTAAATTTAGAAACCAGAAAAAAATCCCAAAATATTTGGTTTGACGTTAACAATATTCAATTCAAACCAGTGTTTAAAGCAATAGGTTTTACTTTGGTATTTTGAAATTACATGAATATCACCAGTTTACAGATTATACTTTCACAATTAACTGTGGGAAAGGTACGGTGCTCTGAAGTGCTGTTTATTCATCAGTGGACTTTTTCCCATTTTTCTTTGCTGCCATTTCCTGTTGGCGAATGGTATCCTGTGCTGCTTGCTGCATTTTCTCCAGTTTTTCCAGAGTCAGAGATTTTAAGGGTAAAAGTTTGGGTTTACATAGCACCATTGTGGTTATATCTTCTACTGACAATTGCCCTAAGTTTAACAAGAAATACAAATTAATTCAGTGAAAATAACTCAGTCATTTGGTGGCTTGGATATGAAGCTAAAATGAAGGTCTAAAAAATTTAAATCTGTTGTCAGTGGAAAAATTTGTTGCTGAACTGAATTTTGTTCAGGACCAGAATGATCATAACACTTCATAAGCATATGTAGTATTGGAGTGTTAAGGAGGCTGGCTTCAAACTTTATATGAAAGTCTCAAGCTGCCATGGGTACAACTTTTTGTGTCAAGTGTTTAATTTGAATTAAGGTTTGGGAGAATGTGTACAAATGCACAAAAGTAAAGCAAGGTATGATATTAAATTTGTGATCAAATTACTGAATGTTTAAAACTTTCAGCTTTTCTTTTGATTTAGATACCTTTTCCTCCATTTTCAGACCTGCTATCTCTTTCACTGAAAATTTCTTATAATCTGCACTCTTAGCTTTTTAACAGAATTTCTAGGTGTAAGAAATGTTTCAATTATTCTTTTACCAGGGGAAAAAAATGAGGATCTCCTTTACAAGCTATTCATGCCAAAAGTATGGGACACAGTCTATGGATGGATAGCTATTAAATGCCTATGTGACACTATCACTTTGTAGGTTTCTATAATGTCCTATGACATCCATATCTGGGATATAGGTACCTTGTTTTGGAAGAACCTCGCGGAACATTGACTTCACATCTGCCATGTTGGAGTTAGTTTTCCTTCAATAAGAAAATGTTTTTGTTACTCAAAAATTCCCAAAGCACATTACCAGAGACAATGCCATCGTAGTTTAAAGCAAAACTGAATTTACAATAGGAAGTGAACTATCTTTGTGTAATTTTCCCATTAATCTCCTGTGGTTAATTTTTTATTGAATCATGGTTCTGATTATATAAACATCTATAAAATCTTATTAATCACTGATGACAATCAGAAGGCTGAATATTCTACGTTCCCCCCAAAATCTCTGCTTTTTAAATGAAGATTATTAATAAATATCAGATAAGGAAAATGCATTAATCAGCTGTCTTTGTTCACTGATACCTTCTTCCCTGGAGATACTTTATTTTTAAAAATTTTTGAATTGTTTTTTTTTTTGGAGACGGTCTCACTTTGTAGTTCAGGCTGGTCCTGAGTTCGGCAGCCCTCGTGCCTCTGCCTCCTCTGAGTGCTGGGATTACAGGTGTGAGCCACCATGCTCGGCACTGTGGTGTATGGGACTGATTGCTGGCAGGCATGATACCATGCCAGGTATTGTATGTGGTTACTGGGGATTGAACTAGGGACCTTGTGCTTACAGGCAGGTGCCAGAACCACTGAGCTAAATCCCTAGCCCAGACGCACATATTTTAAAAAGCCCACTAAGGGCTGGGGTTTTAGCTCAGTGGTTCCGGCGCCTGTCTTGCAAGCACAAGGACCCGGGTTCATTCCTTGGTAACCACATACCATACTGGGCGTGGTGACTCACACCCAGCAGCAACCAGTACCACATACCACACAGCCGGGCATGGTGGCTCATGTCTGTAATCCCAGCACTCGGGAGGCAGAGGCAGGAGGATTGCTGTGATGTGAGTTGGAGGCTGAGCTCAGGGCCAGCCTGAACTACAAAGTGAGACCCTGTCTCAAAACACCTTAAAAAAAAAAAAGCCCACTGAATGATGGGGGTGAAGCAAGTAGTTAGGAAAAGGTGGTACTTGAAATGTTTTCTAACATTCCCACTATTCTCAGTAGCTACAAACTGGTTTTTACTTTTACTTTTTATAAATAAAAACACGGTGAAAATGCTCCCATGGCTACAGTCTGAAAAGAGGCAACACAATGGGTAAACCGACTTACAAACAAACACTGTTTGCCTCTACTACAGACTACATGTGAAAGAACCATCACATATCTTCCGTAAGTACTCTGGTAAGTGTCCCAGCATACCGGTCTTCCTTGGTTAGTGACATTTCTTTTTGGGTTACTGCTGTATGATCAGAGTGCCCTGGATGAGATGGCAGAATGACCCCTTTCCAAAAACATGCTCCTTTCCAGACAGTCCACCCGTGCAGTAATGTTTCATCATAGTGATGCAACCTTACCGTACGTCTTTCACAACATCACCACACAGGAGAAAGATTTATTATTTATAACGTGGTGATGTTGGCATGGTGCCTGCCTTTCCACCCACTTCAGATTCATTTTGGTCAGGGGAAGAGCCTCCTCTCTCATTCCAACAGCACTGCTTTGACATTACTAATAAAAGCTTCCCATCTATCCTCCAAGCTTCTTCCCCTATTTTGTTCAAATTATTCTGGACGAAGTTTCTTAGGAACCCCTATCTGCTTTTCAGAACCTTGTCATCACACTTCATCCCTATACTGCTCCATCAGGGAGAAATGAAGTAATAAATGAGCCAAGAATTAATCAATTCGTTATTAAAGGGAATGCAACATGAACACCATATGCCAGTTCCTTACATTTCCTTAGAATCTACAGCTTCTACCACATTCTCTCCTCACGTGGTTCTGCCAGTGGTACCTGATTACTGCTTTTTTCCATGTTAGGCTGGACAGCAGTAACAGTGCAGACCTTGATTAGCTTTGCTTGCAGCAATCAAAACACCTAGCTTCTCCATTAAAAAAACAATGAAAATAATAGGCCTTATTTGGTATAAATTCTGACATGTCAATATAAACAGTATAAAGTAAATAGCAGCTAAGGATTTTTATGTGTATTGCAAAATGCTAAAAACATGGAATATTTAAACTTTAGTTTTTTAAATCACTACCCTTTGTTAGTACCTTTCACATCAGAAGTTTGGCCTGAGGAAAACAATGAAACTTGGTGCTTTACCAAACCTCAAATTTCTGACTAAGCTGCCATTGTATGTGGAAAGGGTGTGGAGTCAAAGGATTGGTAGAGAGTGGGTTGGAGCTGGTGTGGGGAAGATCAGTGCTGTCACTTGCCTACCTGGTTTCTGCTTTACTAGGCCCCCTTGGGCATTGGCAGAGAGAAACAGGAAGGGAAGGGCTAATAACCAAGGTGGTAGTTGGACAGTTGGCACTGGCCTGGCTACACTGTCCTGATAACTGACTGCTTTGAAAGTTCAGAATAGAAAGGAACATTTTTTTTTTTCAGGTGATCTGGTATTAGTCTAACATGGGTGTTTTGTCTGGTGTAATGTGCCCGAATGTACCTGTGGCTTCTAGAGTACCATCTCATTGGTCAGGTAAGATGCACAGAAAACCAGGGACAAACTGTCAAAGGAAAGACCTAATAGCCATGGCTGAACATGTGTCTTACACAAATGCCAAAGTGGTTCAATATAAGTATATGAATGCCTACCATGAGTCACCCACTGTTCACCTGTGAACAGAAAAGACAACAAAACTTTTGCTCTGGGGTCTTACTAGCCAAGTACAGTGATTACAAACCTTTTAGAGCTTTCAGGGATAACAGCCTGTGGCACAGGTTTGCCACGTCTGGCCTAGGATGAGGGGAAAGAAACAACAGAATGATAGAAGGTGTTACACAAAACTAAACTGTTCACGGGGACTTTGGAATTCTGTGGGAGGGCATCAATTTCAGCAGGTAAGTTAATGATCTCATCAAGGAAGTGATACTTAAGCTAAAATTACTTCTGTGGATGTGAGTACAAACACATGTTTTATGTTTCTGAAACTGGGAAAAGTCAGAAGCCGGACTGTACCCACAGTGAAGAAGATGCCCAGACCTCTCCCTTGGCTTCTTTCCTCTAGTCTCCTTTAGTGGTTCCTAAATTTTAGTTCAGCACAGTGTTTAATACAAAGTAATATGTGTCCTTTATGCCCCATTGTAACTTAAAAATAACATCCTAAGATGTGATTTTAGAATTCAGCCACCCATTACATCCCTCAGTACAATACATACATTACCAGTTTTAACAGACTAAAGCCAGATCTAGGGAAAATCCAACATCACACAATTGCTAAGTGAAGTAACAGGATTTGAACTCGTATTTGCCTCACTCCCAACCCTGGTTCCTTTTCAGTTTCTCTATCCTGCCTTGGGCGACTGGCCTGGCAGCAGATGTAGAGTGGAGCCTACTGAAGAAGCAGCAAATTTGAGATGGTGTTAGGTAAGAGGAGAGCGGATTGGGACGAGTAGAAGCCACTGAAGGTTGAACTAACATATAGTCTTTAATATTGACTGGAATGGGTAGTTTTGAAGCTACTGTGACCTTTACACAGGAGAACGAAAATAAATTAGGAATCAGTTCATCTGAGGAATGAGACAGATTAAAAAAACTTTAAATGCAACATATCCACTAAAGACTAACTACACTTCCCTCCCTTCTCTTTAATTTGGGATCTGTGCACAATTAAATCAATATACAGGTCTAAGCTTTTTCCTTCTTAATTTGTAGATTTAGTATGTCTGTCATATTTGAAGACAATCTAATTTTTGACCATGGATTCTGTTTGCACCATCAAGATTCTGGGGACCAAACCCAGGGATTCATGTATATTAAGCATATGCTGTTTCTGGTATGAAAATTAAACACATGGAGCTCTGAGCTACAGCTTCAGCCCTTTTTATATTTTATGTTGGGTCTTGCTAAGTTGCCCATGATGACCTCAAACTTAGAATCCTCTGCTTCCACCTCTTGAATACTTGTGATTACAGAGGTGTACTGCTACAATTATTTCTAAAAAATATTACAAAAATATAACTTAAGTCTCAAGGTTAATTAGAAATATGCAGTTTTTAAAAAAACTTGTATTTTCTTCTGTGATATAGTCACAGATTATATGAGATCTTATATCACATCTCAGAACATACTGATTGGATCAAAATCATAGGTTAGACAGCTGAACACAACTATTAGCTTTGGATCACACAGTTTTTATCTAGCCATCCAAAAACAAAAACATGCTATGGTCACATCAGGCAGACAAAGGAAGGGAAGAGACTAAAATCCAAAATAAAAAACATATTTTGGTTGGCAAAGCCAAGTCTTGGTTTCTAAAAATGTTCAGGACAGGACTGGATCTGTTTTAAAAACTGTCCTCATAGGTTACACTGTCTTCCTAGCCAATATTTGATTTTTACTAGGGGTGCCACGGAGCCACTGCATAATAAATGTGGTTATCCTCTTTGCTCATATGTGCCATCTACTCCTAATCTGTTACAAGGCCTCCACTGTCAATATATTTTCCCTCTTAACTCATCTAAACTCCCTGGTTTATCCAAATTCCATGAAACCCTATTTTCAAAGCCTAAAATGCATTGTGGGAAACTATTCTAGGGCTCCAAGTGTTTTAAATAAGCTAAATAAAAAAGAGGCTTGCAGTACGGATTTTTTTGTTATGATCAATTTATTTATTTGGACATTAAATAAGATACAAGGTTGTATGTCTAGTGCAAATTAGTTGTACTTTTCAAGTTTAGTAGGATATAATGTGGTACACTGGTAATTAGCTGTATGACCTGGAATACATTTAACTAACTAGAAGCTTGATTTCTTCATAAAAACCATGTTTTCAAATCTGTCTTTGGTTTCTAGGTTCAAGTGTAAAGTGAATGTAAAAGTGTCTGTAAGTATAAATATAAATGTTCCAGGTTATGATTTTCATAGCATTATAGATAATAAAGGACTTGTTCTAGACTATGAGAATACCTTCCAGCTCTTAAAATATCTGAATCGTTATAAACACTATGTTGCCTATTAAGATAGCATGATCTATTTCACAGTATTTTTCTTTAAAAACCTCTTATTTAAAGTAGTATAGGCCAGGCTTGGTGGTGCCTACTTGCAATTCCAGCTACTGGGAAGGATTAAGCAGAATGATCACCAAGTTTGAGCCTAGCTTGGTCAACTTAGTGATTTAGTGAGAAGCTCTATAAAAATAAAAAGCAAAGCCAAGTGTAGTGGTACATGTCTGTTACCCCAGCACTCTGGAAGGCAGAAAGACTGCAAATACAAACCTAGCCTCAGCAAGTCTGATTTGGTGAGACCCTACCTCCAAATATTAAAAAAATGGGTCATGGATATAGCTTTGGGGAGGCCCTGGTTGAACTCATAGTGTATGAAAAAACCCAACCAACCAACAACAAAACAAAACAAAACCCTAGCATGTGCTACTAAATTGTGTCCTTAAATTTGTTTCTAAGAATATGAAAATGTGAATACTTGCTAAGTTAGTTTCTTTAAATTCAATCTGCCAAGCGTAAGCTGTAAGTGGTTAGAGCAAGAGTGGGATACATGACATTAATACAAAAAATTATCTTTTGTCTTATTCAAAACTTGAGGTTGACTGATACATGGAACTTCGAAAGCTTAGATTCTGAAATGGTCATATGAGAAAAAGGTGAAAGGGGAGCCCAGAAAGACACACAGTGATGTTCACTCTCAAGCTATTGCCCGCGTGCTAGCAGAGTACTTAATATGGATGGATAGTGCTTATCTGGAGATGCCAACTAACATATGTCACACAGTTGGAGACTACAGTAGATTCTATTCTACCCGGCATCTATTCTGTCTTTGCTGTCTGGCATCTGCTGGTAGAAAAATGCTCCGACACGCTCAATTTGGCTAATTAATTCAGACTCATGTGAATAAAATGCGCAGGGTCTAGTTTTTGAAACGCGCCTAGGCCTTAGAGCGGGAACTGTACTGGGGTAAATTTTGATGATGCTGTTGTCTTTGGTATACTATAGTAACAGATACTATTAGGTTAGTAGGAAGTGACATCTTACTTATGCAAAATACCTTTTTCCAAACCTCTATTTCAAAATTTAATACTAGATAGTGATCTTTAGCTTTTAGAAAAAATATTTGCTCCACACCTGAGATGTTTACTTAGCTATTTCCTAAGTACATAAGCAAAGAGAATTATTGGATACTTTATAAACTCTTTCTAAAAGCCTGATCATCATACTATCTGCAGGAAAAATTGTTGGGCTATTTTTAAGAATACAGACTTTTCAAAACATCTGTAAATATCAGAAATGCTGAATTAGAATCTTTATGTTCCCCACATTAAATTCCAAGAACTGTCTTAGACTCACTCATTCACTAAATGTTTAATGTCTACTATATACCCAAATTGAACTGCTTTAGAAGTTATTCATGACAACAACTACATTTTGATCATGTTCCATGTTCAAGCTGGCCCTGAGCTCAGCCTCCAACTCACATCACAGCAATCCTCCTGCCTCTGCCTCCTGAGTGCTGGGATTAAAGGTGTGAGTCACCATGCCCCGCACTGTGGTATGAGGTACTGATTGCTGCTGGGCGTGAGTCTCCGAGCTCAGTATGGTATGTGGTTACCGGGGATTGAACCTGGGTCCTTGCACTTGCAAGACAGGCACCGGAACCACCCAGCTAACTCCCCAGCCCTTTTTTTAGGTTTTTTGAGACAGGGTCTTGCTTTGTAGTTCAGGCTGGCCTTGAGCTCAGCCTCAAACTCACATCACAGCAATCCTCCTGTCTCTGCCTCCCAAGTGCTGGGATTACAGGCACGAGCCACCAGGCCCGGCACTGTGGTATGTGGTACTGATTGCTGCTGGGCGTGAGTCTCTGCACCCAATATTGTATTTGGTTACCAGGGATTGATCCCAGGCCCTTGAGCTTGTAAGACAGGCACTGTAACCGCTGAGCTAAATCCCTGGCCCAATAATTTTAGGTTTTAAGGCTTTCCTCAATAGAGAGAATGAATAAATTGTCCAGGGTCGCCTTGCTAGTAAAGGTTCTGTTCGTGAGATCCAAGCATGATTCTATTGTTTTTGCAATTTTTTTTTTTTTAGTTTTTTTGCGAGAGGGTCTTGCTTAGTAGTTCAGGCTAGTCCTGAACTCAGCCTGGAACTCAAGAATTCTCCTGTCTCCGCCTCCCAAGTGCTGGGATCATAGGTGTGAGCTACCATACCCAGTATTGTGGTATCTGGTACTGATTGCTGGTGAGTGGTCATTCGCCACACCCTGCATTGTGGTTTGTGGTTACTGCATCGAACCTGGGAATTTGCACTTGCAAGGCAGGTGCCAGAACCACTGAACTAAATCCCTGGCCCTGTTGTAATTTTTTAGATGCCTACTAATTAAAAAAAAAAATTAAGTTTCAATATCTTCTGATATTCATCCCCATTTCTCTTACTCTGTACTGTTCTCTTCTTATCTAACAATACAGAAGTTGTCTTTCTACTCTTGTGTCATCTTTAAACCTAGTCTTAATTGATATGTTAATATGCCTTTTAAAATCTGGAGTGAATTTAAAATTGTTTCATACAGGCAGGTACAGTGGTGCTTGTAGTCCCATATACTGAGGAGGGTGAGACAGGAGGATTGCTTACACCCAAGAATTCAAAACCAGCCTGAAAAAATAGTGAGCCCCATCTCAAAAAGCAAAACAAAGTTGTTCTAGTCACACGGGAGCAAACTGCCTTCTACTCAAAGAAAACGGATAGTGTATCAGGTAACTCCACATGACATTAGGAACATCAAAATCTGTTGGCCTATTACAAAAAATACAGATATTTTTCTAAAGCCCCTAGATGTCAGGAAAAAAAAAATCTTTAACCAGTTTTGCATACCAAGGCCATTTTCTTCTGGTTCCTTAAATTCATTTTCTTTCATAATGAAATGCACGTACAGTCAGAGGACATGATCTTGGTGGTCTTGGTTTTTCTCTTGTGATCATGAAGTAAATCCCACAAACATGTTCCTATCCATTACTTAGAGACTTCCTTCTGACTGAAATGTTAAGTGTAATTTGATTTTGTAATTTTTGATAGACTCCATTTAATGCTACCAAAAAACTATCACAGAAACATCAAGTCGATTAGAACTTGCAAGAGGATTTCAGTTGAGTGCGAAAAAAAAAAAGGCTTACATTGACTCATGGCCAGCCTCAGTATATGCTTTAATAACAAGAGTCATCTGTATTTAAATTGCAGGGCCCACACATCTTTCATCAACAAACTGAAAGGTGCTAGGAGTTGAAACCCAGGAAACTATGCTGACATCAGTGCACTTTGCTACAGACGACATTGCATCAGCTTCAACTATAAGCAAAACAGCAGCAACACTCTAGTAAAGATACGCAGTTTATGTTGCCCGCTTAGGACACCAACATATATATATATACACACACATCCAGTCACAGGGTTAAATGCCAAAACTCTTTGTGTGCAAAATGGGATGGATTTAACTAGCAAATGTACAAACTGCATCTGAGGAGGCTTAATCATCACTGGAAAAGTACTGTTAAGTATTCCTCCAAAAAATACCGAACTTAAGTATCTACACTAACTTCCAGTTAATAAAAAAAGTGTGTCTTTTTTTTTTAGGTTTTTGGAGACAGGGTCTCGCTTTGTGGTTCAGGCTGGCCCTGAGCTCAGCCTCAAATTCACATCACAATCCTCCTGCCTCTGCCTCCCGAGTGCTGGGATTACAGGCGTGAGCCACCACGCCCAGCACTGTGGTATGTGGTACTGGTTGCTGCTGGGTGGGGGTCTCCGCACCCAGTATTGTTATGTGGTTACCGGGGAATCAAACCTGGGTCCTTGCGCTTTCGAGACAGGCGCCGGAACCACTGAGCTAACTCCCCGGCCCA